>JBBPBX010002602.1:0-42168 GCA_038048925.1 Garcialebias charrua
TCAACTGTAAACAAATTTAGCCTATATGTGTGTTGATGCTTCACCTTCTGTTTATTAAGCTAACAATTACACAAACATTTGTTTTTATTTAACACATACTGTATGTGCATTGTATCCGTTACCGTTTCATTTTGTACTGATGGATGTCAATGTCTGTTTTTTAGCCTGAAGAAACACCACAGAGCCAAGCACAGGACGATACATGGTGCCTCGACCAGACTGTCACCCCATTCGACCCGACCGTCACCCCCATGGACCAGACCTTCACCCCTATCGACCAGACCCTCACCCCTATCGACCAGACCCTCACCACCATCGACCATGAGTACATCACACCCATCGTCTCTCACAACCTCACGCCTACTGGCCATGAAACTGGCAGTACTTCAAACGCAGGGGTTTTTCCTCTGCGCAGGTCCTCCACGCCAATTCCTCCCTGTCCAACGGTGCCCATACCCGTACCACCTCGACACTTGCCAGGGTCAAGCAGCAGTAGCAGAAGCGACAGCCCTAGCATCAGCTCACTCAGTTGGTGTTGGTGAAAACTTTTTATACTTTTATACTACTATGAAAAAGTACTATGCAAAAACTCAGGACAGTATTAACACTTTATTTCATTTTATGTTTATTAAATGTTGGTGAAAACTTTTTATACTTTTATACTACTATGAAAAAGTACTATGCAAAAACTCAGGACAGTATTACACTTTATTTCATTTTATGTTTATTAAATGTTGGTGAAAACTTTTTATACTTTTATACTACTATGAAAAAGTACTATGCAAAAACTCAGGACAGTATTACACTTTATTTCATTTTATGTTTATGGATATTAAATGTTGGTGTTGGTGAAAACTTTATACTTTTATACTACTATGAAAAAGTACTATGCAAAAACTCAGGACAGTATTACACTTTATTTCATTTTATGTTTATTAAATGTTTTAGTGTTTAAATAGTTATTGTTGCACTGAGGGACAGAGAGAAATGCAATTTCAATCCTGTGTATGTCCTGTACATATTACTGTTTTGAGAATAAAGCTGACTTTGACTTGACTTTGATTCAAATGATACATTTGTAATGCATAATTACACATTTATCAATTATTTTTAGACAGCATGCAATTTTTGCACACATTAAAATCAAAACACTATTTCTACAGGTTTCTCCACATTCCACTTCACATTCCTGGTGAAATAAAGGCTACTACACATTGAGATTTTTCGTGTCAGGTAGCAATGCTTCATTTTAATGCAATATGGGACTTATATTTACAATGCCATTTCAGGTTTCCAAATAATTCTAACATCTAATGTTCTTACAGTTATAAAAAAGTCTTTCATACCAAGTTTTATGTAATACAACTGTTAGTGGCTTTGTAAATACAATATGCAAACAAAACAGACGGAAAGCTGAAGTGGATATTTCAATGTAGTTTCATTTTATTTAAAATCATTTAACATTCAAATACATATAGCAATATACAATATAGCTTGGCACACCTCAGAGACTATCAGGGAAACCGTAGTTGCACCAAGTTTGTAGCTGGCTGCTACACTTTTCTGGCTGCTACCTGAAGCCAGGATTCTTAAAGTCACTGCCAAACGCTCGGGTAATGTCACAGGGCTGCTGTGGGTCCTTCCATGTCGTATGAAAGGCGAAATACGATGTAGCAGGTCATCAAATCGGCGTGCAGACATGCATGTTATATTCCCCACCAGTACGTCTCTGACAGTGTAATGGCCGAACATACCATCTCCTTCTGCGTCTTCTTCGTCTCATTAAAATTGCAAGACACAATAACTGTTGTTCTATTATAATTTGCTCCTCTAATAAAGACAGTTCAAGAATGAAGCGAGCGGGAAGCCATTTTATTTGTGTTGTGACGTCAAACAGTTCTTCTTCTACGGTAGATTTCTTCTTCTACACCCTTTCTTGTAACATATGCACATGTTGTAGAGGCTACTTCCACCTGCTGGCCCGTAAAAGAACAGCACTTTGTCATGCTCGGCCGTGCGTCAACCATAAAGACAGGGGCGAAACTATGAACGCATTTCGCCGTGCGGCACAGTGCACGCGCGGCGCGCGCGCTCCAGCCTGCGGACCAAAGCGAAAGTCTAACTCAGCCTTTAGTGCGAGCACCGCTTTTTTTTGACGGACCACATCCGGCGCTGACCGGATATGGTCCGTGAGCAGTCGTCCGGTTGATTTAAGAGCCCGTAAATAAGTTTTTTTCGTTTTTACTGATAGATAATTAGTTATTAGCGGTACTGCATTTTAACAACAACGAAACATCGAACTCTGAGATGAACTCAGGAAAAACAACCGTGACGTCTTTTACACTGAAGTGGGTGGAGCATCACCAGGGGTTGCTAGGTGAGGGGCTGGACTCAGGTTGGGGTGGGTTGTCCTGGCACTTGTGACATCACAAGCGCCAGGATTTGAAAACGAGACATTTATATCACTGAAAAATAAATATACTTAGAGTAAATATACCACTGGGTGCATTTTTTGGCCCTAGGACTGTTTTTTTTAAGAAGTACATAACCAAAGTTGAGTAAAAAAAACATTAAAAAGTGAATTTTGCATCTTTGGTCCCCCAAACTCTGATAGACAAACTATCCACACTTGGACTAAGCCCCTCCATTTGTAACTGGGTACTAGACTTCTTAACAAACAGACCACAGTCCGTGAAGATCCACAACTTCTCCTCCTCCACCATAACCCTCAGCACTGGCTCTCCCCAAGGATGTGTGCTGAGCCCTCTTCTGTTCACTCTGCTCACATATGATTGTACAGCCACACATCCAGGCTGTCATATTGTTAAGTTTGCAGATGATACAGCGGTGGTGGGATGCATCACAAACAATGATGAGTCCAGCTACAGACAGGAGGTGGAACACCTGGAGAGCTGGTGCAAAGAGAATAATCTTCACATGAATGTGAAGAAGACAAAGGAGATGATTGTGGACTTCAGAAGGAACAAACACACCCATGCCCCACTGAACATAGGTGGGTCTGCAGTGGAAGTGGTCTCCAGCTACAAATACTTGGGTGTACACTTGAATGATAACCTCAGCTGGAGCAACAACACCACCAGCCTGATCAAGAAAGGTCATCAGAGACTCTACTTCCTCAGACGGCTGAGACGAGCTGGTCTGAGCAGCCCAGTTCTCACCTCGTTCTACAGGTGTGCAGTGGAGAGCGTCCTGTGCTCCAGCATCAACGTGTGGCATGGAGGCTGCACAGTTGCAGAGAGGAAAGCTCTACAGAGAGTGGTGAAGGCTGCACAGAGGTCTGTCGGAGTCAGTCTCCCCACCATCACAGACATTTACACCTCCAGATGCAGGAAAAGAGCCACCTGCATCATGAAAGACCTCACTCACCCAGCACACTCACTCTTTGCCCCACTCCCCTCAGGACGGAGGTTGAGGAGCATCAAATGTAGAACCACTAGACTGAGGAACAGCTTCTACCCTGAGGCTGTTAGACTCATGAATAAATAAATAATAAGAATAAACACTGCAAAATATCACATCATGCTGATGCTGATCTGTTTTCTTGTTGCTGTGTTCATCTGTGACCATCTGCTCATACAGACTCATGTTCGTGCTGCTGTTTATAATGATGTTTTTCTACTACATTAGAGCTTAGTGTATTACTAGTTGATGTTTCTCTTAGTTAATTCTAGATGTTATTACTGTTTTTCTCTTGCATTTGTTGTTGGATGTAACTGGGATCCCGTGGACAAAATCTCGTTTTCATCACATGTACCACATGCGGTGAAAATGACAAAGACTCTCTGACTCTCTGACTCTGACTTTAACGTTCATCTATAACGCTATGTTGGAAAAAGCTTTACAAGGCCTATGCTAGGTTATCTAAACGTTAGCTTGCTAACACGAGAGGCATGTAACTAATAGGGGTGTAACGTATGCTAAAATCACATTTCGGTTCGGTTCAACTACAAGGAGTGCTCGGTTCGGTTTATTTTCGGTACAAAAAAACAAAACAAATTAAAGACTTACAAAATGTGTATTTTGAAAATATGCCAAAAATATGTTTGTATTGTATTGTAGTAATATATAAAAGTGACCCATTTGGATAATATTTTAAATAAACAGCACTCTACAATAAATAAACTATATTAACAATAATAAAAATCTTAATAAATACAATAACAGTCAGAACCAGAACAATAAGCAGCAACAGACTGTTTACAATCTAACTAATCAAGTTTTTGTCCAGTAGCAGCAGTGTGGCTGTATTTGTCCTCATTACTCACAACCTCTTCTTGGACCTGCTCCTCCAGGTGGGACAGGTCCTGGAACAGTTCAGAGTTCAGTCATCACACACTTCTTAGCTGCAGGTGATCTCTGGTGGATGTCTGTCCCTGAAGTGGAAAAGAGAGCAGCTACCTCTGTCCCAGACTGGAAATAAAACACAAAGAGATAAATAAAAAAAATAAGTTAATAAGATTATGATTTTAAATAAAAAAGATTTAGATAATAATAATAAAAGAACAATACCTCTTCTTGAACGGTTGAATCTCTCACTCATCATCAGGGCAGGGCGATTATCAGCTCCAGGACTTGGAGCCAAGATGGTGTAGTGGTTAGGGCGTTTGACTTGGGACCCGAAGGACGCGGGTTCGCGTCCCGGCCACTACACACCTTGGGGTGTCTATGAGTGCACACCTATTTCTCCAGCTCCCCGAGCGCCTTCTATGGCTGCTCACTGCACCACCTGGTAGGTGGTTGGGTTAAATGCAGAGACGAATTTCGTCTGTGTATGGGAAACATACGCAGATGACAAGATTAGACAATTATTATTATTATTATTATTGTTGACAATATTAAGTTTTAGTTTTTTCATAAAGAGCTAAACTTTTTGACTTAAGTGTTGACGTGATGAATGTCTCATAGCGAGGATCAACTGCGCATGAAAAACATTCACACTTAGATTCAGAGCTTTAAAAACTCATACAGTTTGTGTTATTGTTCTGGACTGCTCTAAATTACCTGATGAAGTAGTTTTAATGCAGCTGCTTTTAGCACTGTTTGTAACGGCTGCTGTTTCTTCGTTCACGTCCGGATGAAGTCGTTTCAAACGAGTTCACGTTAGACGTGTTGTCGGCTGCAGATCCAGTCTTGTGAAACAACGTCCACACACAGCTTTGTGTGCTCATCTTTTAACAAGAAAACCATAACGTTAACAAACGGGAGACCGCAACGGCTAATGCTGCGTGATAATGGCTCCGTGCTGAAACGCGCCCAGGAAATTTTGTTCCGCGGCACATATATTAACGTTCAATGAGTGAAAAAATAACAGAAACGGTACGCAGATGGACCGAACCGAACGTGCTGTACCGAAACGGTTCGGTACAACCACGTGTACCGTTACATGCCTAGTAACTAATGACAAATGGGTTGGAGAATTAAAGAGAATTTATAATTACCCTAATGCATGCTCAATAATCCAGGTAGAAAAATCTAAAAAAGCTACGGTAAGTCTGGTCCTCTGGACATTCAAAAAAACAAAACAAAGCATGCTTTGTTTTTGTTTTTTCAATGTCCAAAGGACCAGACTTAGCTTTTTTATAATTTATAATTGTTGATTTATTTTTTATTTTTTTTATTTACAGATCAGTTACAATAAACTTATCATGCTCTGTTCAGCAAAATATGCTAAATAGTATTCTAACCAGGTTTGGGTTCTCTGCATGGATTCTTCTTCTTGAAACATTTCGTCTTTTGTCCAAAAACCCTTCTTCAGTCTGAGACCCTGGATAAAGCTGTCTTATAAATAACCAGCTGCTCACATGATTAAGGAGGACCATCAGCCTAACAATGGATTGTTAGCACCCTGATGGTTGTTTGCTATTCACAGAGGGCTGAGTGATACTAGCAATAACAGCATTGTAAGAGGGGGACAGTTGAACCCGGAGGCCTCCACCTCTGTTTAATGATGGACGGTTTCTTTTCACAAAGATGGCCTCCTTTAAGGCTGGAGCGTACATGCAGTACGCCTCTGTACGACGTACGTACGCTAAGGCAAAAGCGTAGCCCCGCGCAGCCCCTCAGGGCATGAACGCGCAAAGCTTTTTTTTTTACGACCGCGCACGCTTGCGCGGTGTCTGACCATAAACTTCCCCGGCGCCGGACTGTTTTGTATGTTACACAAATGAATTAAATTCCTCTTCTTTATCGCTGATCGGGCCTTTTCTTTTGTTTTTTTGCCTAAAGTCAAGTAATCGCTTCATCCTCCGTTCACTCCATAACTGAAATGAATGAATTCAGGTCCTACCTGGCAGCGCGATGTTTTAAATATTTCCTGGTGGGCTGTGAGCAGCTGGAATAGTGCTCCCTGTTTTTATTTTAATTTTTTATAAGTTTATATTAACATATGAAGTGATAAAAGACCGCCGCGGGAGCAGCGATGCGAACAGCTGCTCCTCTGCGCAGCTTCTGAAGCTATATCAGCGAAACGCATGCGCACAAAATGTGCGCGTAGAGTGGCGTAGTAGAGGACGCTCAGGTATATTTCAGCCTTTACTCCTCTCTCAAACCATCGTTCCTCTCTGTCAAGGATGTGAACATCTTCATCCCTGAAAGAGTGGCCTCTGACTAGAGCTGGGCCATATCATATCGTTCTCGGTTTTACCGGTATAAAAAGCTTGCCCGGACAAAAAAGTTATATCATGATATGCTAATTTCATGACGTAATATGTAAGGGCGCCCCGCCCCCTTAACAAACGAGCGCTTCAAACCAACAAACTGAACTGCGCACCTCCCCTCCACCAGTCTGCGTGTAATACTAGCTAGCTAAAATGCTAAAAACAAACAACTCTTGTCTCTCTCAGCTTCTGTCCTCTTGCTTACCGGTAAACTCCAGGTAGAGAGAGCTCAAATGCCCCACCCCGCTCTGAGCAGTCGGTGCTGTGTGTCTCTCCCGCTGAACCATCTTTACAAACACGCGTGACTCCACAGACCAAGAGTCAGATAATCCGAGACGGATCATCTAAAAAAGCTAAGTCTGGTCACTTAGCTTTTTTAGATTTTTCTACCTGGATTATTGAGCATGCATCAGGGTGTGCAGAGACGGATCAGTTTTTAAAAAATTAATAATTCCTGCATGAATAGATAACATACTTTTTCAATCTAAATAACAGATCTTTTTTTTTTTTTATACTTGGAGACTGAATACTTTACTAAATAATATCATATCGTTAACGATAATACAGGTAAGAATAGCTTGCCCGGGCAAAAAAGTTATATCATGATATGCTAATTTCATGACATAATACGTCAGGGCGCCCCGCCCCCTCCAACCAAGCGCTTCGAAGTCGAGCAAACCTAACTGCGCACCTCCCCTCCACCTGTCTGTGGTAACGCTAGCTAAAAAGCTAAAAACAAACAATGCGCGCGTCTCTGCTTCTCTCCATCCAGCTGTAAACTGCAGATACAGAGCTTCGGAGCGCATGTGACCGTGAGTGAGCGTGTCGGGGCGTTCCCGTCTCGACCGCCATTTTTCCTGGTCAGAAAAAAGAAAAGACCCGAGTGATACTTGCCTCCACTGACATTCCCAGTAATTTTAGCAGACCTGGTCTGTGTCAGTGTTTACACCACAACTAATTTTAATAATTACAAGTCACTGTGAGAGCTGGTCCAATCTATGAACTGCTGGGTAGATGATTTGGACATTTTTAAAGCCCCCAGATTGGAAATATGTTGAAGGTACGTTGTTTTTGGCTCATTAATTTTACATAAATTATTAATATACATTTCTGTCAGAATCAAACAACCTTCTGTATGCTATGAGTATTAAAAACTGAGCACACTTGATTTTTAAAGTGTTTTTTTTAACTGATTTACAAAGGTCCAAGTTGAAAATTGTGTCCTTGGACAAGACACTTAACCCTGAGTTGCTCCCGGTAGGACTGGAAAGCACCTTGCATGGTAGTCTGCCGCCACCGGTTTATGAATGTGTGTAGCATTCAATATATATGTGTAGCACTTTGAGATTTTCAGTAATGAAAAGTGCGTTTATAAATTGAATTAATTATTATTATAAATTACCTTATTTTTAATGACTTGAGCTTGTCTATTAACATGTAGACTTCAAATCTTGATTAGATTACTATAATTGCTATATACAGTATACTGTATGTATTAAGATGCATATAGATTGTTTCTGTCTTTTCATTCACCATTTTAATTGTGTGTCCACAGGTTCTGCTCTCTGACTCGAGCCACCAGAACACCGTGGGTCATGCTGAGTAACAGTGTGTCTACACACAGAAATAAAATGGTGTGTGAATCATCAAAACACCTACATTAAAATACAGCTAGCAGTAAAAAAAATCTAAAAGTTAAAGCATGTGGTTTCATCATAAACACCAACTCCTGAACTTGGAGCATCTTCTGATGGACTCAGTGTGATCGCTGCTGCCTGGAGAAAGTTCCCTCACAGATACAAGACATGCAGCATCCAGCAGCTGGAGGCAGGAGATGAAGTTTACCTGCAGAAGCATCACCCACTCTGCACAGGTGCATAATCAAACCACTGTGACCTTGTGTGGACCACACAGACATGGCTGGACGTCTACAGAAAGCATGAAGCTTCCTAAAGATATTTCTCAGAGCTTGTACTCCAGATTCAAGGGAGACATAATTATGTAAAACATGCTGTTGACTTATATTTGCACATTTTTGTGTAGTTTTTTCTATAAAATGTATTAACTCACACAATGTTATAATAATAATAATGAATTTAATTTATAACGTCATCATGTTGTTACTAGAAATGTTTAATTACATCAAATGTTTACTTCAAAGTGGATTTGTTTCATTACATGTTTATTTCTTACCTGAAATTCATTCATTCAACTTTTATTTGGACAGGTTAATCCCTGTTAATGAAATTTGTTAATACATCAAATGTTTACTTAAATGTGATCAATTTCATCATGTTTACATGTTAGTGCTGAATAAATAGTATAATAAATAAAGTCCAGTTGTTTTTGTCTTGAACTTTTTTAAATTTGTCATTAAAGGTAGGGTCTGCGATATTTGAACACTCTGGGACTCTCTGGGACTTAGAAATATTTTCAGCGCAGAAAAGCATTCTGCTCCCTCCCCTCAGAGCCATATATGGCTCAGTCCGTGCTCTGCAGCTGAACTTGGGATCTGCTCCGCCCCCTGCTGCTCTCTGCTCAGAGCCGCTGCGATATTCTGTGTTTATGGTAATAAAACCTTCTAATAAAATAAAATAAAACCATGGAGCGCTAGTCCTACAACACAAAATCCAGCAGAAATCATCAGAGGTTCACGAAGCAACGTTTGGACATGATTTAATTCGCTCGTGACTTCCTCATGTCTGTCAGCGCTGGTCTGGAATGTCTGGAATGCTCCACCTCCTCTACATGTCCTGTCTCTGCGCTCCGAAGTTCTGTGTTTATATGATAATATAACTGTTTAAAAAATATAATAAAACCATGAATCACTCATCCAACAACACAAAAACCAGAAGACATCAGCAGAGGTTCACGAAGCAACGTTGGACATGTTTTAATTCGCTCGTGAGTCGTGACAAATCCATTTCCTCGTCAGTGAAGGATGAAGCGATCACTTGACTTTTGGCAAAAAAACTAAATAAAAGTCCAGCTCTGGGATAAAGAAGGGATATTTAATACATTTTGTGTCACATAAAAAACAGTCCTGCATCGCTTTGCAATCCTTTGAATGAGAACGAGCTGCGGCTGGGACAGGTGGGGGCGTGGGTTGGGGCGTGACAAACAACTCTGTTTTTATTGGCTGTCAGTGTCCTGGTCACTCTGTGTTTTCAGTGTTTTTATAAATGCTGATAGAGAAGCAAGGGGACTATAGTTTTTTTCAGAGATTACTTTGTCTAAAATCAGTCTGTCAATAGATAGTGACAGAGTGAAGAAATATGTTAAAAATATATTGTTTGAAAAGTTAGACTACATTACAATGTTACATACCCCACCTTTAAAGGCACGTTTTCCTATTACATGATACAACAGCCAACAGCATGCCATACACTATTACTACTATGGGGCCATCAGGAACTGCAGTTTTTTTTTTTTTTCAGTCAGAATGAATGGAAACGGTCATATTTCAGTCAAATGGTTTATAAATATGGGGGGAAAAAATCTATAAATATGTCACTTCGTCCTATAAGTTGCAAGGCATGTAAATTATGCAAAAAACTGCAACTTACAGGATGAAAAATACAGTAGTTATTATTTTTCTCCCTCTCTTTTTGAATTATGCATGTGTTCAGTGTTGAATTATTTTAACTAAACTGTTCTGTTTTCAAGTTTACAGTTTTTGTTTGCCATTAGAGATATGTTATGTGTGGGAACAATTAAACTTTTTCTCTTGGGTTAGATTTAAATAACAAATAGGTCAGTGCTTTTATTGAGGCAAGAAGCAACTTGATGTATCCAGTAATTGTTATAAAACTACATTTACTACCAAAGTTTAGGAAGAAAATGACTGTAATCTTATCACTTTACAATTGGTTGCATGGAACTGAAATACAACAGGTTGCCGCTACGGTTACAGCTCGGTGCCGTGATGATATTAAAAAATATTTTGATGGTATTAAAAAGGTATTAAAAGGTATTAAATTCAACTCTATAATTTCTGCATATACCCTGGTCATGTAAGCCCCAGTATAGTTAACTGGTCTAGTTCTGTGTAACATTATGTATTTGTTTCTCATGCAGCCAGTCACTTTCCACATGAATTCACAGCTTCTGTTATGAGCTTGATGCGTCGTCCACCCCTTGGAGAGAAAAAGGCACAGGATATTAGACAAGAGTTTTATGTGACGCATTTAAAAAAATGACAAAGATGCTGAGCACACATTAATGTTAATTGAACCTTTGAAATTGTGAGTTTTTTTTATGCTTGCAGAAAAATGTCAGTGTTAAACAATGATGACAAAACAAGGAAGTCCTGTATAATATTTAATACTTTAAATTTACTTTTTCGAGCTGGCTTTTATTCAGCTCTGACCTGTTCTGTAACAGATGACTATCTGTCTGTTGGTGCATGAAGAATTTGTTTTATATGGTACTACCTGAGCAACTTTGACGGTGCATTTGTAGCTGCTGGTCCCTGCTCCTCCATCTGCAGCTTCACTGAGCTCTTCTGGAGTTTCCATCCATTTCATATGAAGTTTTGCCTTGACAAGGACGTATCGGAACACAGATCAGTATTAATACAGTGACAACAACAAGGAACTTTAAACAGTTTATTTCACAATAACACAGCTGTCCACTCTGTTTAAAATCAGACTACGTTATATAAAAAATATAAACCCAACCTAAACTAGGTTGACCCACTTCTATGAACTAAACACCCGGACAAAATCGTGGCAAAAAATTATGGCACAACTCCAACAAAACAAATTTATACACTCACCAGAATGTCTGGAACAAACTAGCAGTTATTTTGGGACATGGAGAAAGTTATATCAGGACGAGTCACCGCTGATATCGGGACATTCATCTCATTTTTGTTACGTCCGACACATGAACTCCCTCGCGCTGCTTCCAGCAGCTAACAGGAAACAGAAAGTCAGTTTTCTATCTTTTTACCTTTGGGCTGTGTGACCGGACATTTTATCCAATTACAGAGCAAGTTCGGACCATTGCAAAACTGTTAAAACCTACTTGGATTTTAACCAAAAAAAACAAGCGACAAAGCTTATTTTAGCGACCCGGAAACATGGCTGATCGACCAAATTTTATCCCATAATAATTGCGCCGTGGACCATAATGCTTTGCGCCGCGGACCAGTGACGTCACGCTCCAAAGCTCTACAGAGAGCTCGTCCCCGCTCTGAGCTGCCGCTACTGCGTGTCCCCTCTGTCTGTACAAACACTCAATTGTCTCGAGTTCCACAGTCACCGAGGCAGGTGTTCAGAGACAGATCAGTCAGATAAATTAATCATTTCTGCAGGAACAGATGAAGCTGAAACACCAACAAGCTTCAGGGTCAGCTGATCACCTTGTTACAAGTTCTGGAAGTTCTAGCTCATTTAAAGGCAACAATTTTGTTGTACGGTAGGTTTCATTAATGCCCAATAGATATTAAGCTTCATTTTATATTTAGTTGTTTTGGGAAACTACACCTGCACTTTAGTTTTAATTTTATTTTTATATTACTTGGAGACTGAATACTTTACTAAATAAAGTAATTTCAGTCAAATTACCCCTAGTGTTTTTTAAAATTTTATATAATACTGCAAAGCAACATGTTAAGTTAATTTTGTCAAATAAATAAATTAGATTTCTGTTTTTCTTTTTTTCTTTTGTTGTTGTTGTTATATCAAGAAATTTATCGTTATCGTGATAATGCTCTGAAATATCACAATATAATTTTTGAGCCATATCGCCCACCCCTACTCTATATGTTGTCCGTCTAAAATGGGTCTCCCTTGAAAATGAGTCCTCATGACTCAATGAGACTACCTGTCTGAAGGTTAAATAAATGAAATAACAATCAAGAAAATTCATTCTTTTTTTATTTGTCAAAGCTTCACCAAGCCACTGCAGAGGGACTTGGAGCCCCTAGAACCACAGGTTGCAAACCCGTTCTCTGACTAAACCTGTTTTCTGCACAGATCTGACACAAATTATTATTTTTTTATTAGCAGCAGCAGCCAACTGGTTTATCCACTGTGAGAAGGTGCTATTTATAAGACTGAGCTGAATACAGCACCTTAGACTGAATAAGTCTTTTGGAGGAAAGACGAAACGTTTCTACACTTTATTTTTGTTTGTTTGTTTTGTTCTTTGAATGTCCAGAGGACCAGACTTAACTTTTTTTTAATATAGATATTTTTTATTAGGTTTTTTAGACACTTCTATTTTCTTCCCCCCAAGATCTGGTCCATTGAATCTGTACTTATACACAAGATGTCACAGTTTTACACAAAAAAAGAAGTTATTAGCTGATGTGGGATCAATAAAGTACTTATCTTAAAATAATTTCTTAAAACGCACTGTTTTATGTACGTTTAATGTAAGTAGTATGTATTACCAATGAAACTGTGAGGCGCAGTCATGTAGCTATCAGTTTGTTTTTAAACAACTTCCCTTTATACACAAATTATCCTTTTTAAAAGCTAAAATTACCGGTAGTTTTTATTTGGATGACAGTAATAATTAATTACTCACTGTTTCTAGTTTTATACGAAGACCTGGTGAGACATCAATGGGTAATTTGGGTTTTCTACCTGATCTTTCATAACTACAGACATCTTCAGATATGGAATCACAATAGATCATTTTAAGAGGAATTATAATCTGGCAGAAAACCTCTTCAGCTGTGCATCAAGGTTGTCACCTGTTTTCCTCTCAGATTTGTGGCACGAGACTGAGTGCAATCAAAAGTTTAAACGTTGAACATAAAATCTTTCCAGTGTGTGTGAGAATGTTATCAGCAGCTCTAAACTAAACAGGAAGCATATTTCTCTCTGATTTTTATTTGTGCTTTGATTGCAGCTGATCCTTGAGCTGTGTCGTTCTGATGAGACGGCTGACCTCCAGGTGATCCAGCCACACTTGGACCGGATGCAGAACCTCAGATCTTTGTGGAACGTGGAGGTAGGCTGGAATCTTTCAGATGCTGAGGTTATGTGTTTGCTGCATTTACAGTTGGCAAAAAGTATCTGACGATATTTTCTATTTGTGGTATCAGGCAGAACACCAAGCATCAGACTCTCATTTCTTGGGCCTGGTCCAGAATTTATTGAGAGATCCAGAAGAGAGAAGTACATTTTTCCAGGTGAGTTTGATAAAGTTCCATCCATCAGTCTTCTGATTATTCCAAAGTTGGGTTTCGGGGGCAGCAGCTTGAGCAGGGAGGCCCAGAGATCTCTTTCTACAGCCACCTCTTCCAGCTAGGGATGCACCGATTCACATCTAGGATTTAATATCGGTCCGATCCGACACACACAAATCAGTTACCAGGCTTCTCTCTGGTGGAACCAACTTCCACTTTCTGTCTGTGAGGCTGACACATTGTCCAGTTTTAAGACTTTCCTTTTTGATAAATCCTTTAGTTAGTGTTGCTTGTTATGCTGCTATAGATTTAGGCTACTAGAGGACAAATTGACCTCATTTCCTTAAATTATTTGCTAAAATTTAATAGTTTTTCATTTGATGCCATTTCTGTTTTGACATGTGATTTTTGCCCTGTCATTGGGGCGACCGTGGTGTGGTAATGGCAGTCGTCCCCCGATCGGAAGGTTGGAGGTTCGAATCCCGGTTCCCCACACCATGTGTCGTTGTGTCCCTGGGCAAGACACTTAACCCCGAGTTGCTCCCGGTAGGACTGGAAAGCGCCATGCATGGCAGTCTGCCGCTACCGGTGTATGAATGTGTGTATGAATGGGTGGCTGGTTGGTATTGTAAAGCGCTTTGTGGCCCCTCATAGGGGGCTGGAAAGCGCTATATAAATAAGCTCCATTTACCATCCATTTACCATTGTGTATCTGTTCCTACCAAACCCAGCTGGTTGAAACAGATGGCCACTTTTCGTGAGCCTGGTTCTGCTAAAGGTTTCTTCCTCATGAGGGAGTTTTTTCTTTCTACTGTCACCTTCATGTTTGCTCAAGATGAGAGTTCTGCAATAGCTAAATTCAAAGCAGTCTGCTCCTTAGATAAATAATGTTAAATTATTATTTTATATACAAATGTTTTTTTACAATCAATGCCCTGAGACGACTTCTGTTGTGACTTGGCGCTGTATAAATAAACTGAATTTAATTGAATTCAGTAGCTTCACAAGCTTAGTCAAACATGTAAAAACAATACAACTTTTATTTGTCCAGTCAGTGTAATTATGAGTATAACATCCAATGTAAAGTGAATAATAAATATACCGGTACTGAAACTGACAAAAACAATAAGTTGACAACTTTGGTAAAACATGGGAAGAGAACTTCAGCAAACTTTTCAAATGGTTCAGGAATTCTAAATATAATGTAAAATAAAGGAGCTGAAATAAGAGGAAAAAACAATAGCTTCACTAGCTTGGTTGGCAGATATTTAAAGTAAACGGCAATCAGCTCTTGAATGGACCTGAGTGGACATGTTGGTGAAGGAAATAGAGGGGATGAAGAAGTGATGGGTAGGTTTGGTGTCAAGGAAAGAAACCAGGTGTCAAGAAACCAGGAAGGACAGATGGTGGTGGATTTTACCAAGAGAATGGAAATGGCTATACATAGTTCCCATGTGACGTCAATCTGTGGGTTGTCCTGTTTGACCCTCCCACAGGAAGGCAAAGCAGCAGTTGGAGCGCATTCTAATGGATGTCCATTTTTCACTTTGTTTTTTTTTTGGTAATTTCTAATTAATTGCAATGGTTACTTCGTGTTGTGTCAGTGGGTGTTTCAGTCGGGTAGACGTTTGGGCAACGCGCAGGTTTCACTTAAAGCTCCACTGACATGATTTTTTAACTTTTCAAAAAATGGCACAACATATATAAATATTAAGATTGACCCCTGACCGTTTTTGCTAAAATAATGTGAAATGAATGAAAATTCCTCTCAAAAATAGTTTAAAATTAGCGCCGTTTTTTTACACGGTAAATTCGGGTTTTTCCGGTCACGTGATTGTAACGTCAGATAAAGAACTTTGCTCCAACCGCACATTGAATACAATGGACAAAAATATAAACGCATCCGTCGAATTTAGCCATGTAAAACTATAGATATTAGCGATTTGGCTTCAGTTCGTGAAGAAGAAGTTATTTTGAGTGATAAACAACAAACAGCAATGTTTCTTTTTGCCGTGTTGCTTGTTTTTTTCTCAGGAGTAGGGCTGCAACTAACGATTATTTCAATAATCGATTAATCGGCCGATTATTTTTTCGATTCATCGATGAATCGGCAAAAAAAAAAAAAAAAAGGAAACAAGTTTTAATTATCACCTCTTTATTCCAAAATTTGACTGACATATCAAATCGCACAAAAAACAGGTTGCTACTTGACTATTCTGTTAGTAAAATATTGAATAATTAAAAAATAAAGTTAGTCAGCTTCAATAAAAAATAAATGTACACAAACATATATACAAATGTATGATTTATACCTGCACAAAATGTAGCTACTTTGTAAAATGTGTTTTTGAGGGACAAGTGTAACCTGGATTAAAGGTGTGGATTGTTTTAACCTGGATGGGGCAGCTGTGGCTGAGTTGTTAGAGCAGTCGTCCTCCAATGCAAGAGTTGGGGCTTGGAATCCACCAGCAGTCACATGCCTAAGTGTCCATGGGCAAGACACTGAACCCCATGTTTGTGCCCCATTGGTGTATGAATGTGAGCTAAAGCTCTGATTAGTCTCTTTAGAATGATTTGTTCTTTGTAATCTAGTAGAGTGCTGTATGAATGGGTAAATGAGGACATGTAGTGCTTTACACTACTACAGTATTAACAATGTAAAGCACTTTGAGTATCAATTAGATAGAAAGGTGCTATATAAGTACAGTACAGTCCATTTACCATTACAAGTGTGGATCATTGTAACCTGGGTTAAAAGTGTGCATCATGGCAGTGAAGTCTTCGTCTTCAACCATCGACAGAGGCCTCATGTCAGTGACGTTCATGTAAGGATCTTTCAGTCTCTGCTGCTTGCTGTGGTGGTGTGCATGATGTCTGTCCATCATGAAGGCTGTCATTGTTTGTTGTTTTCTGGAATGAGAGAGAGTTTATATGTATTATATCATAATTTACAGTAACTCAAGAAATGCCTTGTTTCACTTGGTTAAACGCACAAGCACACACACACAAATATAAAATACTAATTACACACACTTGAGTAGATGAATAAATTACTGTAATTCCTGTTTAAATGCAATTCATCCTTCCATACAATGCAGTGACTTTAGACTTTGCCAGCAAATTAAAAGTTGAAGCTAAATCATTAAATTATCACCATCTTTGTGTTAGATTTATTTATAAAACACATTTAAACACTGCTTGTATCGTTACATTAAAAATAAAAACACACACATTCTCTGTCACAGCTAAGAAACAAGCAGCTTCAGCTGCCAGAGACACTGGCATCACGTTTTCTCTCTTTGAAACAGAACAAATACTGTATGGTTAAGACTTACTTGCTGCTCTTCCTTCATTCACACCGTGGTGAAGCCCGTCATGTTTACATTTCATCTGCGTGGTTATCTCGTGTCGCGTCGTCACTTTTCAAAGCTTTTTTATCTTTGTGAAGCGTCAGGTGCTCCCACACGTTGTAGGACTTATTTTTACAGTTTTCTCTGCGTCGCGTCGGTCATTTGTAAAATAGACTTTGAAAACAGTCTCTGCTCTGTTTCCTCCTCCCTCCTCGCTCTGTTCAGAAGCGCCACACACGCGCAGGCGCAGCACGCTGACGCTGCAGGTTTTTTTTTTTTTTTTCAAACTTTATTCAGTCAGGCTCAGCCAGCTTTGACAAAAGCTTCACCGGTGAACAAAACAGCTCCGCGGCGCCGTGAAAGATGCATAATCGCGCGACACAACGAATCGATGATGAAATTCGTTGCCAACACTTTTAAAAATCGATTTTTATCGATTTTATCGATTCGTTGTTTCAGCCCTACAGGAGAGGTTGCACATTCATGAGGTGAGCACCAGATGTCAGCAAAGGGCCCACTTCATGAATGTGAAACCTCCCCTGAAAAAAAACAAGCAACACGGAAAAAAGAAACATTGCTGTTTGTTGTTTATCACTCAAAATAACTTCTTCTTCACGAACTGAAGCCAAATCGCTAATATCTACAGTTTTAAATGGCTAAATTCGACGGATACGTTTATATATTTCTCCATTACAGAGCTCTGTAAGAGTTCACGATAGCTTTGCTGACATCTGGTGCTCACTTCATGTATGTGCAACCTCTCCTGAAATAAAACAAGCAACACGGCAAAAAGAAACATTGCTGTTTGTTGTTTATCACTCAAAATAACTTCTTCTTCACGAACTGAAGCCAAATCGCTAATATCTAAAGTTTTAAATGGCTAAATTCGACGGATACGTTTATATATTTCTCCATTACAGAGCTCTGTAAGAGTTCACGATAGCTTTGCTGACATCTGGTGCTCACTTCATGTATGTGCAACCTCTCCTGAAATAAAACAAGCAACACGGCAAAAAGAAACATTGCTGTTTGTTGTTTATCACTCAAAATAACTTCTTCTTCACGAACTGAAGCCAAATCGCTAATATCTATAGTTTTACATGGCTAAATTCGACGGATGCGTTTATATTTTTGTCCATTGTATTCAATGTGCGGTTGGAGCAAAGTTCTTTATCTGACGTTACAATCACGTGACCGGAAAAACCCGAATTTACCGTGTAAAAAAACGGCGCTAATTTTAAACTATTTTTGAGAGGAATTTTCATTCATTTCACATTATTTTAGCAAAAACGGTCAGGGGTCAATCTTAATATTTATATATGTTGTGCCATTTTTTGAAAAGTTAAAAAATCATGTCAGTGGAGCTTTAATCCAAAAAAAAGTAAACGTGAAGGATTTATCTCATCGGAGAAGCTCACAGCAGCCCCTCCTCTCTCTGAGTCTGGCTCGGATCTGCTCTGGAAGATGTCATCCTTTTGGCCGGTAAACAAAATATTCTACATAAATCATTTTGTGAAACTATGTCAGAACAATGTTAGAGTACAACTGTCTGTGTGTTAGAGCTGTTTTTTTTTTTTTCATAATTTAGCAACACCGTCTTGATGTGGTTAGCTTAGCATCTCGCTAACGCGACAACGGCCTCCTCACGGTCTCGCACGGTCCACCGGGACCGGCGGGGAGACCGTCCCAGTGGGAGAAGGAGGACGGGAGCCAAGTCGTGCGGGCGACGCGTCGGTCCCATGGGACGTGCCCCCGCGGCCGCGACGGATCCACGCCGTCCGACCTGAGCTCGACGGACCCTCCGCTCCAGATGCTAACAACATGCTAACTTCCAACACGGTAACACTCAAAGTGCTGGTTCTGGTCCGTGTTCAGCTTGGACTGTTTGTGTTGGCTGTGTGTTATTTTAGTTAAACCTTTTTTTAGCTGGTTAGATATGATTGAGACAGTTTACACATCTTTTTTTGGATTTAAAGCTGTGAAGCCGTTGTGCACTCCTCGTAGTACTTAAATAATTACAGGTAGTCCCCGACTTACGAGCGAGTTCCGTCCCTAGGGGGCGCTCGTATGTCAAAAATTCGTAAGTAGGATCACATAGTAAAAAAAAAAAAAAAAATTTTTTTTTTTTATAAATGAATACATGTACAGTACTGGACAGTCACCAAGCACTTAGCCTATCCTAACACAGTTTTTAAAGATGAAGGAATAAGTTGAATTGTCTCCCTTTCACATAAAGGGAGCAAGCTCCCTATGGAGCCTGCAGGGAGGAGGGAGACAATTCAACTGACTCCTTCATCTTTAAAAACTGTGTTAGGATAGGCTAAGTGCTTGGTGACTGTACAGTACTGTACATTTATCTATTTATTAAAAATATACAGTATATACAGTATTTTTATTTTTTATTGTTTTTTATTTATAAATAGATAAATGTACAGTACTGTACAGTCACCAAGCACTTAGCCTATCCTAACACAGTTTTTAAAGATGAAGGAGTCAGTTGAATTGTCTCCCTCCTCCCTGCAGGCTCCATAGGGAGCTTGCTCCCTTTATGTGAAAGGGAGACAATTCAACTTATTCCTTCATCTTTAAAAACTGTGTTAGGATAGGCTAAGTGCTTGGTGACTGTCCAGTACTGTACATGTATTCATTTATAAAAAAAAAAAAGTAAAAAAAATTATTATTTTTTTTTTTTTATGAGATGCATGCTTTAAGTCCGGGACCTCGTAAGTCAGAGCGCTCGTAAGTCGGGGACTACCTGCAATGATATCAGAGTAACTACTTTGTGACTAGTTGTCCGATTCGTCTGCCATGATTTCTTTCTCAAACTCATTTAACTCCGACCACTACCATTTTGCTCTTGTTCCTTGGTGAAGCTGTGGTAGCGCGTGTTTTTGTCCGCATAATTTGCTCTGGTTGTTCGCGTCTGCTAGGTCGCCATCTTGCCTTTTCTGCTTTTAGATGTGGTGCCGAAACCGGTATTGCTCAATACTGGGGGCGTGTCTGGGAACTATGTATAGTCAATACCTATTTCCAAAAGAGGGAGGAACATAGTGACCTATAAGAGTGGAGGAAGGAGTACACAGGTCGACTACAGGGTATATTCTGTGTAGAAGAGGAAACCTGAGGGAGATTGGAGACTGTAAGGTTGTGGCAGGGGAGAGCGTGGCCAGACAGCATCGGATGGTTGTGTGTAGAATGACTGTTGTGAAGAAGAGAAAAAGAGTAAAATCAGAGAAGAAGACCAAATGGTGGAAGCTGAAGAAGGAAGAATGTTGTGAGAAATTCAGAGACGAGCTGTTAAAGGCTCTGGGTGGTAAGAAAGAGCTTCCAAGTGACTGGGCTACTACAGCAACAGTAATTAGAGAGACAGGTAGGAAGGTACTTGGTGTGTCATCTGGACAGAGAATGGATGATAAGGAAACCTGGTGGTGGAATAGTGAAGTGCAGGACGCCATTCAAAGAAAGAGATTAGCCAAGAAGAAATATGACAGTGAGAGGACTGAAGAGAGGAGACAGGAATATAAGGAGATGGGACATAGAGCAAAGAGGGAAGTAGCTAAGGCAAAGCAGAGGGCGTACAATGAGTTGTATGGGAGACTGGACACTAAAGAGGGTGAGAAGGACTTGTACCGATTGGCAAGACAGAGGGATCAGGCTGGAAAGGATGTGCAGCAGGTTAGGCTTATTAAAGATGGAAATGGTAATGTTCTAACAAGTGAGGAGAGTGTGATGGGAAGATGGAAGGATTACTTTGAGGAGCTAATGAATGAAGAGAATGAAAGAAAAAGAAGAGTAGAGGTAGGGGTGGGCGATATATCAAATATACTCGATGTATCGCGATATTTTAAATGTACGATGGTTAAAAGGGCTATATCTTGTATATCGAGGATCCTCCTGCTGTCGCGCGGGCTCCCACTCGCCCCCCTCCTTCCTGCAGGCTGCAGGAGGACGGAGCTTCGGAGACTTTCAGCACAAGTGAACACAGCAGATATGAAGAGCGCTGCCAGCTGCTGAGGGGGAAAAACAATGTTCTTTCTGTCAGATGAGGGTAGTGCTGGACGATAATTCAATAATGATAAATATCGCGATATACTTTTATTCAATAACGATGATATGAAGTTTAAGCATATTTTCGATATTTCGATAGGATTTTACAACTTTTCACTGACGTTTTTCTCTTTCTGTTCGGGTTGAAGCGGCTGCTTCAACAACGCGCCCGGACAGAAAAAGCTGTGACACAAAACGTGCGTGGTGACGTCGCTGTTACGCAGCGCTCACTCCAACAGCAGGCGATAGCGGTAGCAGGCTAAAAGCTAAGCTAGTCTCCAAAGCGTGTTGTTTTCGCTTCAAAACGAGTGCTCATGACCGTCAAAATGTGACTGAACAAAGTTTCACAAGCGAAGAGAAAGCAGACGACATCACTGATGAGAGGAAAGACTAATTCGTCGGTGTGGACGTAGTTCGGTTTTGTTAAACTGCAGGTCTCATCTGCAGCGAGTCTTACTCGGTTTCTTTATTTTGCAAAACGTGACGGAGTCGTTCTAACTAGCGGTGGAAACATCTACTTGTTTAATCTGAAGAGTTTCCACTCGATAGAATATGATGAGAGTCAGAAGATGAAGAATAAAGTTTGAGCCAACGTTTCCCTGAAACTACGACGTAAACAAACAGCCCCAGCGCGACATGTTTTTTTTATTGAAAATAAAACAGATTCATCAGAATAAAAAGAAAGAAAAACACTGAATGAAAAGGTGCAGAAAGACGAAAATAGTGTTATAATATCTGCCCCTTGTTTAAAAAATACAAAATAACTACAACAACCTTCACCTGCACCACACCTTCCCAACAACTTTGATTTAATCATCTTTTAAAACATATAAATAGTTTTATAAATGTTTATGATGATATCAATTCAACACAATCCTGTTTCCTGATTTACAACTCAGCTCCTTCACACTAGTTCTGAATGAAGATTTTACAAACATTTACATTCCCTTCAGGGTTTAATAACTTTTTAAACAAAATGTAATTGAATATTTGGGGGTAATATTTTTTTTAGTTTTATACATGACTTGTAAAATACTATGTTCAACCAAATCATAACATTTTAATAATTTCAATTGATGAAATAATATATTTGTTGGGTGACCATAGCACTTCCTAATAATAATTCTTACAGCTCTTTTTAGTAAAATAAAAATAGGATTTGTAAAAGTTTTGCATGCTTTTCCCCAAACTTCAATACAACAGATTAAATATGGAACAATCATTACATTATACAATATATTCAAAACTTTGTCATTCAAAAACTATTTTACTTTATACAATAATGTAATTGATTTTGTTATTTTTATTCTTAAGTAATTTCCATGAGATTTCCATGTCAGCTTCTCATCAATAACGACACCCAAAAGTTTTATTTAATTAACTATGAATTTCAATGCTGTAAATTTTAAAGTTCTTGTTTAAAGTTAAAACTATTAATATTGACACAGTTGAGAATTTTATGCCAAGAAAGTTCATGCTCAATAATCCAGGTACCAAATCCAATAATTCTCAGTTGGGTCATCTGGAAACTGGATGGAGGATGGAGGGTGAAACGTTTCTATAAAAAAACTGTCCATGACCCGACAGAATTACAGGTAGTCCCCGATTTACGAGCGAGATCCGTTACAACGAGGCGCTCGTAAACCGGAAATCTCGTATTTCGGAACGGCCGCCATTTCTCTCGTAAATCCGGAATTTCGCTCGTAAATTGGAACGGTTTTCGCTAGCGCGACTAAAAACACTCTATTTTCATCCAAAAACTGCTTATGAGTGCATAAAAATGATCGGAAACGTGTGTTCATATGCTTAACTAACTAACTGTGGTGAAAAAACACATGAAAACTCAGTATTTTTTTCGTTTTTTCCAAAAATTCGCAGCTCGTAAGTCTGGAACCTCGCAGATCAGAGCGCTCGTAAATCGGGGACTACCTGTATTGGGTTGAGAATTTTATGTTTATTTGATGGTGATTTCCATCTTTTTGGAGGCTAAATACAAATACAAGGTGAACATCAATTTATTTGTATAGTTTATAGTTTTTTTTAGGCTTTTATATAGTTTATATCGATATCGAATTATATCGATATCGACCGAAATTAAGAACTATATCGTGATAAAAATTTTGGCCATATCGTCCAGCCCTAGATGAGGGCATAAAAAATATTTTTGTAGACTATGCTGAAAATAATCCCGACGAAAGGTCGGAACTACGAATCTTTTTCACCATTTAAACAGCGGAGTGGAGCATGAACGGCAGAACCAAGTGTTTTTCCAGCTGCTGCTTCCTTAAAACAAACCACGGGAGCTCATTTAGTCATGCGCGCACCGCAGAGAGAGGTGGAGACATTATTAAATCAGCATTTTATCATTATCGCTAAAGATACGGTCCTTAGCGGCTAACAAGATGGCTAACGCTTTAGCCGTCGTCTTCCACAGCTGAGACTGACCGTGTCTTTAGCGATATATAATAAACAGCTGATTTAATAATGTCTCCACCTCTCTGTTCACGTTTCTGAGTGGAGGCTGTCGTGTTTTTACACAAGGATTCAATGCGACACTTTGTAGAGCAACTTAGAGAACGTCTTCGTGAACCCGGAAACAACCCCCTGACCCTTTCACAATAAAACCGGATACAGTACACAGAGGCTCACATTTACTGCAGTACACAATACCTGTGATAAATCTGTTCTTGTTCAGAGGTTTTGCAGACATTGCCTGAACTTGGCACAGTTTGAAACTTGTGCACATTTTGTGGTTTGTTGTTAAAAATTACCAGCACATGCAAATAGTTGAGAGTTGTTACCTGTGACTGTTCTGGGTCAGTAAATTTTATGGCCACTGTTTACACTTTTGTTTTTGTATTTTAAAGGCCTTAAATGTTTTGATTTAACATTTTTTTTAATGTTAAAAGCACAAGAGCACCTTTTTAAGTTTAAATTATTTATTCTTCCTTTTTGCTTGAAGTACTTTTTATGTGTGCAATTGATGGTTAAAATAAAATATTAAGTTTGTTCAAATTTAGTGTTGAAATTTTTTAATCAATTTTTAGTCATTTTTTAATTGATTTTGGAGATATCGCGATATATATCGTGTATCGTGATATAGCCAAAAAAATATTGCGATATAATATTTTCCTCATATCGCCCAGCCCTAAGTAGAGGTCATAGAAACTAGGGCTGAACGATTAATCGCATTTGCGATAATCTCGCGATATGTTAAAACGCGATTCACTAATCGCACGGGCTGCAATTTGACTGGTCACGTGACTTGGGAGTGAGCCGAGCGGAGCAACCGAGCAGGCAGGGAGGGGGACACCGTGCGCTCTAACACAATGGCTTCAGGCTCAACAGAAGTCATAAAAGTTAAAAATTCAGGTAAGTTAGTCCATGTAAACGTGTATCTGATGAGACCGCGGGAGATAAACAGAGCGCGAGCTGGTCATGTGACCGGGCCTGTTGTTGACGCTGCTGTTAGCAGCTAGCTCAGCAAGCTAACGTTCTGCGTGAAAAAGCGCATTCATTATCTGATAAAAAAAAAACAGTTTTGTCGTTAGTGATATGAATTAATACAGAACCAGTAACACACGTTTTGCGCAAGCTGTTTTTGTTTTTTAACTAGCGGTGTTTAATGTTGTTATCTTAGCTTTAGCATAGCTATTTAGATGAGGTGATGCATTTTCTCATTACGTGTACCTATTACCAAACCTGGTCGTGATGTCACAACTATTATACTATCCTTTTTATTGTCTGTTTTAAATAAAATGTTAATTATTATGTTCAGTAATGTGAAGCTATTTAGTCATCACGTTTTGCATTCACTTAACGTTGACAAACTGGGAAAAGCTAAAACCTGTACATTGTTTTTAACTAACAACGTGAGAAGATTTTTCTGGTCCTCAATTTTTGCACGAGTGAGAGGTGAGGATGTGAATGTGTGTATTTATTTATTTTATTTTGTATTACAGGACATGACAGAGTGTCTCTCCCACAGTTGAAAGAAGGCAGCAGCAATGACTGAAGAGGGAGCTCAAACTTTCTGAACACAGCCTCGTCACTGAATGTCCAACAAGATGGGGATCCAAAGAAATGAAGTGTTAGAGCAGCTTAAAGCCATTTCTCAGGTGCTGTCAGGTGACCGTTGTGCACGCTCCCTTATACCAACCTGGCAGGATATTGAGGTGTTGGAGTCTGTTCACAAGTCTCTGCATCCTGCTGTTACTGACGGACTATGTTTACATTATTGTTCCAAGAGTTTTTTTTTTTTACTTGACATCTAAAATATTTAATAAGAACAGATACTAGTTTATTTTGTGTTCACTGAGTTTGAATTGTTTGGTTAAAGCAAATTGGTTGGTTAAAGCAGATTCTCTTTGTTTTTTGCACTTTATTTTTTATGATGTTACTGGCTAGAAAGCAGCAAGTTAAATTTTTTTATATCTAATTTTTTATATTTCTTTATTAACTGTCATGTGAAGTTCAGACAGTAGTTAGGAAGTTCACTTAAATTGTATACTATTGTGTTTATGAAACAAGAAAAAATAGAAATGGTGAAAAGAAAAGTAATACATTTGCTTGCTTTATTTAATCTCTGCTTTAAATAAATCTGACATTGTTTATTATAAAACAGATTGATTTATTGCTTTTGTTTGTTGAAAAATACTTGAGAAGGTATTTAAAAAATATGGATTAGCGTTGCTTCCCATGGGCTCACCACCTATGGGAGGGGCCAAAGGGGTCGGGTGCAATGTGGGATAGGTGGTGGCCGAGGGCGGGGACCCTGGCGGTCTGATCCTCGGCTACAGAAGCTGGCCATTGGGACATGGAATGTCACCTCTCTGGTGGGGAAGGAGCCTGAGCTAGTGTGTGAGGTTGAGAGGTTCCGGCTAGAAATAGTCGGACTCACCTCAACGCATGGCTCTGGCTCTGGAACCAGTTTCCTTGAGAGGGGTTGGACACTCTTCCACTCTGGAGTTGCCCCTGGTGAGAGGCGCCGAGCAGGAGTGGGCATACTTGTTGCCCCCCATCTTGGTGCCTGTACGTTGGGGTTCACCCCGGTGAACGAGAGGGTAGCCTCCCTTCGCCTACGTGTGGGGGGACGGGCTCTGACTGTTGTTTGTGCCTATGCGCCAAACGGCAGCGCAGATTACCCACCCTTTTTGGAGTCCTTGGAGGGGGTATTGGAGAGTGCGCCTCCTGGGGACTCCCTTGTTCTGCTGGGGGACTTCAACGCTCACGTGGGCAATGACAGTGAGACCTGGAGGGGTGTGGTTGGGAGGAACGGCCCCCCTGATCTGAACCCGAGTGGTGTTTTGTTGTTGGACTTCTGTGCTCGTCATGGATTGTCCATAACGAACACCATGTTCAGGCATAAGGGTGTACATATGTGCTCTTGGCACCAGGACACCCTAGGTCGCAGTTCGATGATCGACTTTGTTGTCGTCTCATCTGATCTGCGGCCGCATGTCCTGGACACTCGGGTGAAGAGAGGGGCGGAGCTGTCAACTGACCACTACCTGGTGGTGAGTTGGCTCCGATGGTGGGGGAGGATGCCGGTCAGACCTGGCAGACCCAAACGTATTGTGAGGGTCTGCTGGGAACGTCTGGCAGAGTCTCCCGTAAGACGGAGCTTTAACTCCCACCTCCGGGAGAGCTTTGAACACGTTCCGAGGGAGGCGGGGGACATTGAGTCCGAGTGGGCCATGTTCCGCGCCTCTATTGTCGAGGCAGCTTATCAGAGTTGTGGCCGCAAGGTTGTTGGTGCCTGTCGTGGTGGCAACCCTCGAACCCGGTGGTGGACACCGGTGGTGAGGGATGCTGTCAGGCTGAAGAAGGAGTCCTATTGGGCCTTTTTGGCCTGTGGGACCCCGGAAGCAGCAGATAGGTACCGACAGTCCAAGCGGCATGCGGCTCGGGTGGTTGCTGAGGCAAAAACTCGGGCGTGGGAGGAGTTCGGAGAGGCCATGGAGAATGACTTCCGTACGGCTTCGAGGCGATTCTGGTCCACCATCCGGCGTCTCAGGGGGGGAAAGCGGTACGCGACCAACACCATTTATGGTGGGGATGGCGTGCTGTTGACCTCAACTCGGGATGTTGTGAGTCGGTGGGCGGAGTACTTCGAAGACCTCCTCAATCCTACTGGCACGTCTTCCACTGAGGAAGCGGAGCCTGGGGACTTTGGGTCGGGCTCTCCAATCTCTGGAGCTGAGGTCACCGAGGTGGTTAAAAAGCTCCGCGGTGGCAGGGCTCCAGGGGTGGATGAGATTCGCCCTGAGTTCCTTAGGGCTCTGGATGTTGTGGGGTTGTGTTGGCTTACGCGACTCTGCAATATCGCGTGGACATCGGGGGCAGTTCCCTTGGATTGGCAGACTGGGGTGGTGGTTCCCCTATTCAAAAAGGGGGACCGTAGGGTGTGTTCCAACTATAGGGGGATCACACTCTTAAGCCTCCCTGGTAAGGTCTATTCAGGGGTTCTGGAGAGGAGGGTCCGTCGGATAGTCGAACCTCGGATTCAGGAGGAGCAGTGTGGTTTTCGTGCTGGTCGTGGAACACTGGACCAGCTCTACACCCTCAGCAGGGTCCTGGAGGGTGCGTGGGAGTTTGCCCAACCAGTTTACATGTGCTTTGTGGACTTGGAAAAGGCATTCGACCGCGTCCCTCGGGGGGTTCTGTGGGGGGTACTCCGGGAGTATGGGGTACCAGGCCCATTGATATGGGCTGTTAGGTCCCTGTACGACCGGTGTCAGAGCTTGGTCCGCATTGCCGGCAGTAAGTCAGGCTCGTTTCCAGTGAGAGTTGGACTCCGCCAAGGTTGCCCTTTGTCACCGATTCTGTTCATAACTTTTATGGACAGAATTTCTAGGCGCAGCCAAGGTGTTGAGAGGATCCGTTTTGGTGGCCTTAGAATCGCTTCTCTGTTTTTTGCAGATGATGTGGTCCTATTGGCTTCATCAGATCGTGATCTACAGCTTTCGCTGGAGCGGTTTGCAGCCGAGTGTGATGCGGCCGGGATGAGGATCAGTTCCTCCAAATCCGAGGCCATGGTCTTGAGCCGGAAAAGGGTAGCATGCCCTCTCCGGGTCGGGGATGAGGTCCTGCCCCAAGTGGAGGAGTTTAAGTATCTCGGGGTCTTGTTCACGAATGAGGGAAAACTGGAGCGTGAGATCGATAGGCGGATAGGTGCAGCATCCGCAGTGAAGCGGGCTCTGTACCGGTCTGTCGTGGTGAAGAGAGAGCTGAGTCGAAAGGCAAAGCTCTCAATTTACCGATCGATCTACGTTCCCACCCTCATCTATGGTCATGAGCTTTGGGTTGTGACCGAAAGAACGAGATCTCGGATACAAGCGGCTGAAATGAGTTTTCTCCGCAGGGTGTCTGGACTCTCCCTTAGAGATAGGGTGAGAAGCTCAGTCATCCGGGAGGGACTCGGAGTAGAGCCGCTGCTTCTCCACATCGAGAGGAGCCAGTTGAGGTGGCTCGGGCATCTGGTTAGGATGCCTCCTGGACGCCTCCCTGGTGAGGTGTTCCGGGCATGTCCCACCGGGAGGAGGCCCAGAGGAAGACCCAGGACACGCTGGAGGGACTATGTTTCTCGGCTGGCCTGGGAACGCCTTGGGATTCCCCCAGAGGAGCTGCTCCATGTGGCTGGGGAGAGGGAAGTCTGGGCCTCCCTACTTAGGCTGCTACCCCCGCGACCCGACCCCGGATAAGCGGACGAAAATGGATGGATGGATGGATGGTACCGGTATTTTAAAAAAATCGCATTTTAAATCGCAATCGCAATTTATAGAAAAAAAAATCGCAATTAGATTATTTTCCAAATTTGTTCAGCCCTAATAGAAACCGTGGACCAGGAAGTGGGAAAGATTAATGAGGGTGAAGTCCGGAAAGCTCTCAACAGAATGAAGAAGGGGAAGGCAGTAGGACCTGATGACATACCAGTGGAGGTTTGGAAATGTCTTCGAGAGGTGGCAGTGAGGTTTTTGACTCAAATATTTAATGGAATATTTGAGGGTGAGAAAATGCCTGAGGAATGGAGAAGAAGTGTGCTGGTACCCATTTTTAAAGGACAACACCCACCGTGACAGTAACAATTCACCATATTGGAGAATTACTGTAGTATTTTATGAATTTTATTTTCATTTTTGCATTTGGGCCAGGCGAGGGTTAAAAAAAAAAAAAAAAAAAACCATTCCCGAATGAATCCGGAAACCTGGCCGAAGAGTCCCGAAGGGTCATGTGACTTTTGTGACATCTCCACCCAGAAAGCAGAAAGGTAGGAGTGCGTTTCCATGGAGGTTTATGAGAGAGAGTGGGAGAAAACTGCATATTTCCTGCATATTTCCTGGTGCATTTGTGTGTATATGGACCAGCGCTCTGATTTTATTTATTATTTATTTTATAACACCGCTGCGGACCTGTTGTTGCTCTCATCTGCCCAAAGGAGCGAGCTGCGAGCCGCGCGCGTCTATGGCTCCTCGTTCCGCTGGTCACCTTTGAAGTTCCTCGTGCCGGTGTAATTTGCTCCCTCGAGTGTATGCATTTGCTCTCCTCAGCCTTGTTGCAAGGAGCAGGGTCGGGAAGCACGCGGGGAGCTCGCACGCAGAGCTCAGCTGCGCGGCTGGCTCTGACTGCCTTTCTGGTCACGGGGGGAGAGAATAAAAAGTCGATGCGGAAATGAATGAATTTGTCTCGATCAAACGAATTAAACTAGTATGTCTAAGTGGATGCTCGCTCAGAATATGATGACATGAGTGAGCGACAGCAGGATTAATCAACACAGGCAGCTTTAGGGAATATTTAAAAATGCTTCCTTTTTCTTTTCTTCGCTCGCCTGTAACTCCAAGGCGTCACTTTGGTGACGTGAATGCCCTTGTGAATGCCCATATATGGAGAGGAGCAGATTTTCCCGGAGCTGCATGCTAAAATCTGCTATAAATCATGAAATAACACATTTACCGTTATTTCTCCACAATAGTACAAGTAATCGCTCCTGTATTTTTTTTAAATAAACTAATAAATATTAATGGCGATGCAATTTGAAAACATGGTGGGTGTTGGACTTTAAGAACAAGGGTGATGTACAGAGTTGTAGCAATTACAGAGGAATTAAGTTGATGAGCCACACGAAGATCTGGGAGAGAGTTGTGGAAGCAAGACTTAGACAAGAGGTGACTATCTGTGAGCAGCAGTATGGTTTCATGCCAAGAAAGAGCACCACAGATGCCATCTTTGCTTTGAGGATGTTGATAGAAAAGTACAGAGAGGGTCATAAAGAACTCCATTGTGTGTTTGTGGATTCAGAAAAAGCATATTACGGGGTGCCAAGAAGAGGTGTGGTATTGCATGAGGAAATCTGGAGTGGCAGAAAAGTACCGTAAACACCGGTGTATAATACGCACTTTTATTGCTCAATTGAATGTCCTGCATATTATACACCGAAGCGTATTATCTACAGATTTTTTCCCATATTTTTAGACTCATTTCTGGCTCTGATTCGCTGTTTTTCATTTTGACCTAAAATGGTGCAGTACCAGTTTCGGCCGCTATGGGCGCTAATGCACCCTATATCAATCAATCAATCCATTTTATTTACAAAGCACACTTCATACTAAAGCAGCTCAAAGTGCTGTACAGAATTATAAAACAATAAACTCACAAAATTAAAGCAAACGACACACACAAAATAAATAAAATCAATCAATCAAATTAAATACAGTAGTATGGAAAATGTATAGAGTGAACAGAGATGAACCAGTTCAGGAAATGCAGTTAAAAAGATGGGTCTTGAGCCTGCTCTTAAAAACAACAACATTCTCTGCAGCCCTCAGGTTCTCCGGCAGACTATTCCACAGACGGGGGCCATAGTACTGGAAAGAAGCCTCACCGTAAGTGTGAGTTCTGACTTTTGGAACTGTTAGTAGTCCAGTACCAGAGGACCTTAATGTTCGCGGGGGTTCATAGGGCAATAGCAGCTCTGCAAGATAAGATGGTGCGAGACCATTGAGACATTTAAAAACCACTAAAAGAATCTTAAAATCAATCCTGAGGCGCACAGGGAGCCAATGCAATGATTTTAAAACAGGTGTAATATGAGCCTGCCTTCTGGTCTTGGTTAGCACACGAGCAGCAGAGTTTTGTAACAGCTGAAGGCTGGACAAATTTTTCTTAGGGAGACCAGAAAGCAGTGAATTACAGTAGTCTAAACGACTAGAAATAAAAGCATGCATCAAAGTCTCAGTATTGGTCAGAGAAAGAAGAGGGCGGACTCTGGCTATATTTTTTAGATGATAAAATCCTGTTTTGACTATTTGTTTAATATGAGGAATAAAAGTAAGCTCAGAGTCAAAAATAACTCCCAGGCTTCTTACTTTTTTAGAAGGTTGTAAAGACAGAGATTGTAATCTCTGAATTGTATTTTCTTTTTGAACCTCAGGTCCAATGATTAAAACTTCTGTTTTGTCCTGGTTTAGCTGGAGAAAGTTCTGTGCCATCCAGGACTTTATATCTGTAATGCAATTAAAAAGTGCAGTGATAGTCTGTTTACCTACGGACTGTACCTGGAGGCGTATCCTGGCGCCATCTAGTGGCCATAAAAAGACTGTCACGGCAGCGCGTATTATACACCGAAGCGTATTATCTACCGATTTTTCTGATTTATTTCCAAATATTGGCCAAAGTGTATTATACACCGGAGCGTATTATACACCGGGTTTACGGTATGTTGGACTGGTACAGGACATGTATGAGGACAGCAGGACAGTGGTGAGATGTGCTGTAGGAGTGACAGATGGCTTCAAGGTGGAGGTGAGATTGCATCAAGGATCAGCTCTGAGCCCCTTCTTGTTTTCTCTGGTGATGGACCGACTAACAGATGAGGTCAGGCAGGAATCCCCATGGATTATGATTTTTGCAGATGACATTGTGATTTGTGGTAAGAACAGGGAACAGGTGGAAGAGAACTTGGAGAGGTGGAGGTATGCACTTGAAAGAAGAGGAATGAAAGTCAGCTGTAGTAAGACAGAGTACATGTGTGTGAATGAGAGGGAGGCTGGTGGAACAGTGAGGCTACAAGGAGCAGAGGTCACAAAGGTGCAGGACTTCAAGTACTTGGGGTCCACTGTCCAGGAAAATGGGAAATGTGGTAAAGAGGTGAAAAAGAGAGTCCAGGCAGGATGGAGTGGATGGAGAAAAGTTTCAGGAGTGATTTGTGACAAAAAGGTGTCAGCAAAGGTCAAAGGAAAAGTTTACAAGACAGTGGTGAGACCAGCTATGTTGTATGGTCTGGAGACAGTGTCATTGACAAAAAGACAGGAGAAAGAACTGGAAGTGGCAGAAATGAAGATGCTGAGGTTCTCCTTAGGAGTGACAAGGATGGATAAGATCAGGAATGAGATCATCAGAGGTACAGCACATGTTAAACAACTGGGAGATAAAGTTAGGGAGGCCAGACTGAGATGGTTTGGACATGTCCAGAGGAGGGACAGTGAGTATATTGGCAGAAGGATGTTAGTAATGCAGCTGCCAGAAAAAAGACAAAGAGGAAGGCCAAAGAGGAGATATATGGATGCAGTTAGAGAGGACATGAAGGTAGTTGGAGTAAGGACAGAGGATGCAGAGGACAGAGTGAGGTGGAAGAGGATGACTCGCTCTGGCGACCCCTGAAAAGGGAAAAGCCGAAAGAAGAAGAAGCAATCAGCTCTTGTCCTTATGGATAGGTCACATTGTCACCGATACCCGATCAAAAAATATATATATTTTTCGATATCATACAGATATACGGTACTAATATCAGAGGTGTTCCTAGGCCAACCGAGACACAATGGTCTATCCAGCGTGTCCTGGGTTTTCCCCGGAGTCTCCTTCCAGTCAGACATGCCCAAAGCACCTCCCTAGGGAGGCTCCCAGGAGCATCCTTACCAGATGCCCGAACCACCTCAACTGGCTCATCTTGATGTGAAGGAGCAGCAGTTCTACTCCAAGTCTCTCTTGGATAACTGAACTTCTCACCTTATCTCTTAAGGGAGAGTCCAGCTACCCTGCAGAGGAAACTCATTTCAACCACATGTATCTGTAATCTTATTCTTTTGGTCACTTCTCAGAGCTCGTGACCATAGGTGAGGGTAGGAACGTAGACCGACCAGTAAACGGAGAGCTTTGCCTTTCAGTTCAGCTCCCTCTTCACTACAACGGACCGGTACAGAGTCTGCAATGCTACAGATGTTGCACCAATCCGTCTGTCAATCTCACGCTACATTCTTTTCTCACTCATGAACAAAACCCCAAGATACTTGAACTCTTCCACTTCAGGCAAAACCTCACCCTAGACCTGAAGAGATCAATCCACCCTTTTCCGACTGAGGACCATGGCCTCAGATTTGGAGGTGCTGATTCTCATCCCGGCCGCTTCACGCTTGGCTGTGAACTGCTCCAGTGAGAGCTGAAGATCATGGCACAATGACGCCAACAGGACCACATCATCTGCAAAGAGCAGAGATGGAATCCTGAGGCCACCGAACCAGAAACTCTCCGCCTACTGGGTGCTCCGAGAAATTCATTCCATAAAAGTTATGAACATGATCGGTAAAAGTTATGAACATGATCGGTGACAACGGGCAGCCCTGGCAGAGTCCAACTCCCACCCTGAAGGGGTCTGACTTACCGTATTTTCTGGTGTATAGGTCGCACCGGTGTATAGGTCGCATTGTCCAATTATCACCAATAGATTGGAAAAATCCCTAGATAGGTTGCACCGGTGTATAGGTCGCACCTACGTTTAGCTCTGCTGCAAATGTCTGCCACAGGAGCGCACAGCAAGGCTTTTAAGAAGATTAACACTTTAAAACAATTATTTGTTTGATAAAAATTATAGCAAATATGTGTCTGAGTTGAACTTTTCCTTAATAAATGAACGTAATTGTGAAATGAGCTGGATTAAAAAATTTGTTTAGCCGAAAGTGATAACAAGCCATATATAGGTCGTATAGGTCGCAGGCCTTGAAAAAAAAAACATAAAAAGGTGCGACCTATACACCGGAAAATACGGTACTGCCAGCAATGTGAAACAAACTCTCGCACCCCTTGTTTAGGGACCAAACAGCCTGTAACAACTGGCATCCAATCTCATACTCGCAGAGCACCCCCCCACAGTGTACTTTGAGGAACACGGTTAAATGCCTTCTCCATGGCCACTAAACACACGTAGACTGGATGGGCAAACTCCCATGAACCCTCAAGGACTGTAGTAAGGGTAAAGAGCTGGTCCAGTGTTCCACGACCAATACGGAACCCGCATTGTTCCTCCTGGATCTGAGGTTTGACAAACTATCTGACTCGCTTCTCCACTACCCCTGAATAGACCTTACCAATTCAATTTATTTGTATATCGCCAAATCGCAACAAAGTTGTCTCAGGGCACCAAACAGAAACATTCACATATATTAAAAGAAAGACAATTAGTAAATTTCTCTATTTAAGGAAGCCATCAGACTCGTTGAATCTTCACTTCTTCACAGTCTCTCATCCTGAGCAAGCACAAAGGCAACAGTGGGAACAACTCCATTTTAAAATAAAGAAACCTCCAGCAAAACCAGGCTCAGGACAAGCAGCCATCTGCTTCGACCTGCTGGGTTTGAGAGGACTGGAAGGAGAGACGAACCAACGCAGAATGTCAGGTCCAGATAAATGTACAGGTGTACCTGAAAGACAAAAACACGTCAAGGGTAGAAAAAGTACAAATACAAAACAGGTTGAGCAGAGTACTGTAAGTAAAGACAGTAGCAGAGTGAAAAAATTTAGTCAGTTTGTCCTCCAGCAGTCTAAGCCTACAGCAGCATAACTAAGGACAGCTCAGGAAACCAAAGCCAACCCTAACAGTATAGGATTTATCAAAAAGGAAAGTCTTAAGCCCAGTCTTAAAACTGAACAATGTATCAGCCTCATGGACAGAAACTGGAAGTTGGTTCCATTAGAGAGGATCCTGAGAACTGAAAGATCTTCCTCCCATTCTGATTTTGGAAACTTTAGGAGCCGCAAGTAAACCTGCAGTCTGAGAGCGAAGTGCTCTGTTAGGAAAATATGGAACAATAAGATCTGTAATATAAGATGGAGCTATGTTGTTGAGAGCTTTGTAGGTTAGAAGCAAGATTTTGAATTCAATTTTGGATTTGGCAGCAGTGTTTCCCCTAGATAAGAGTCAGAGTCAGAGTCAGAGTCAGAGAGTCTTTATTGTCATTTGCACCGCATGTGGTACATGAGATGAAAACGAGATTATGTACACGAGGTCCCAGTTACATCCAACAACAAATGAAAGAGAAAAACAGTAATAACATCGAGAACTAACTAAGAAAAACATCAACTAGTAATACACTAAGCCTAATATAGTGGGAATAAACAGCAGCACGAACATGAGTTTGTATGAGCAGATGGTCACAGATGGTCACAGATGAACACAGCAACAAGAAAACATATCAGCATATCAGAAAACATATCAACATATCATAACTTGGCATGGCAGGGCACTCATCTCTTTACACTGTCAATACCCACATGGGCATTGATGTCCCTCAGCAGAATAAAGGGGTCCTCAGCTGGAGCATATTCCAGCACCCCTGCCAAGGCCTCCAAGAAAGCCAGATACTCTGAACAAACAACAGTCAGAGCCTGTCCCCCCAACCAAAGACACAGGGAAGTTTCCCTCTCATCTACCAGGGAAAACTCTAATACACTGGCACCAACTCAGGGAACTACAAATAGACCCACACCAGCTCAGCCCCTCTGCCCATGGGCAACTCCAGAGTGGAATAAGGTCCAGTCCCTCTGAAGGAGATCTGTTCCGACCACAGGGGAGAACCGGACGAGCCCCACCAGGGACCACACACAATGACCCCCCTGGGGCCAATAGCGACATACTCACAGGCCCCCGCCGGGACCCGCTGATCCGATGTAGCCCCAGGACTAGGCACCAAGGCCCGGGCACCGAGGACGCACACCCCTCAGGCCCAACAGGACCAGAGGACCCGAGCCCCACCAGGCAGCCACCAGGCCGAGCCGACACACGCCCAAGCGCCCCGACACCGAGGAACCCAAGCGCGCCGGCAGACAAAGGCACACCCTACTAGGGGGGCGCGTGGCAATGGCGCCACACCAAGCAGCCCCAGCTGTATCAAAAAGGAGGCAGTCTAAGTCCCGGCCTGACAAATAATCATTCATACACATACACAATCACACAGACCCACCCTCATCTTCACCATCACTCACTCAAAGACATACAATAACGCCACATTCCATTCATATTCCCGATACGCACTCTATACACCCCAGGTCCAAGACATGTATCTCCCTTACATGGGGCAGTCCACGCCCAAACCCAGGAGGTAGACCCATTCATTCTGGGGCAGAGTGGAGCCGACGTCCAAGATCCGGCCCAACCCGCGCCCAGCCGACAGGACAGGACACCAGAGTCCAAACAGCCAGAGGGAGTGCGCACCGCCAACCCCGCCACGGCAAACTCCCAGGTCCCGAACCTCCATAGTCCAGGATAACACCCGACGGCCCGTCCTTCTACCGGACCCCACCCCCGGAATGGCAGCCAACGAGCCAGGGGATAGCAATAGAAAGAAAAAACATAAAACCCCGACACTAGGCATGTAACGGTTGTAGTGGGTTTACCGAACCGTTTCGGTACAGCACGTTCGGTTCGGTCCACCTCCGTACCGTTTCGGTTATTTTTTCACTCATTGAACGTTAATATATGCGCCGCGGAACAACATTTCCTGGGCGCGTTTCAGCACGGAGCTGTTATCGCGCAGCACGCTCAGCATTAGCCGTTAGCTTCTCGCTACGGTCTCCTGTTTGTTAACGTTATGGTTTTCTTGTTAAAAGACGAGCACACAAAGCTTTGTGTGTGGACGTTGTTCTCTGCAGCAGCCAGCAACTCGTCTAACGTGAACTCGTTTGAAACGACTTCATCCGAACGTGAACGAAAAAAAACAGCTGTTACAAAGTGCGCTAACAACACAGCTGCATTTAAACAACTTCATCAGGTAATTTAGATCGGTCCAGATCAATAACACAAACTGTATGAGTTTTTAAAGCTCTGAATCTAGTCTAAATGTTTTTTTATGCGCAGTTGATCCTCGCTTTGAGACATCCATCATGTCAACACTTAAGTCAAAAAGTTAAGCTCTTTATGAAAAAACTGATTGTGAACAAGTCCTGGAGCTGATTTAAGCCCTGCCCTGATGACGAGTGAGATATTCAACCGTTCAAGAGGTATTGTTCTTTTATTATAATTATTATTTATAATTTATTATTATTTAAAATCATAATCTTAACTTTTTTTTTTACCTCTGTGTTTTATTTCCAGTATTTCCAGTTACAGAGGTAGGAAATCCACCAGAGATCACTTGCTGCAGCTAAGAAGTGTGTGATGACTGAACTGAACTCTGAACTGTTCCAGGACTGTCCCACCAAGAAGAGGTTGTGAGTAATGAGGACAAATACAGCCACACTGCTGCTACTGGACAAAAACTTGATTAGTTAGATTGTAAACAGTCTGTTGCTGCTTATTGTTCTGGTTCTGACTGTTATTGTATTTATTAAGATTTTTATTATTTTTAATATAATTTATTTATTGTAGAGTGCTGTTTATTTAAAATATCATCCAAATGGGTCACTTTTATTTATTACTACAATACAATACAAACATATTTTTGGCATATTTTCAAAATAAACATTTTGTAAGTCTTTATTTTGTCTTTTTTTTTTGTACCGAAAATAAACCGAACCGATCCCTCCTTGTAATTGAACCGAACCGAAATGTGATTTTAGCGTACCGTTACACCCCTACCCGACACACACACCCCCGCGCTCAGATGTGCCGTTGATGTGTGTTGTTGTAAAGTGCTATTTTTTTTTAAAAAAAAGGGAAGAAGAAGGAGCAGAGGCTGCCATGTTGTCAGTTTCCCCTCCACCCCAACTCTAATCCAAACCCTTACTGTCTAAATGTATCATTGGAAGTGAGCACATACTCAGGAGGCGAGAGTAGTCACATCCCGCCACCCATAGCCATAGTGCCCACCCCAAGTTCCTATAAGTGAATGTCGTAAGGATGTTATAAGTGAATGTCTAAGGTGTATAATAAAATTGAGTCCCAGGTGGCTCTGACGACAGAGATGTAAAATTAGCACACCCGAGTCCCAAAATCCCTACAAGTATAAAATTTGAAAATGAAAGGGGTGGAGGTGTGCGGTGAGGGATGGGGAGAAAAATAACTGCAGGACCAAATATTCCCGCAGTCGGCTCCCCCGCTGACCCAACAGGTTCCCCAAGGTCCACCCAATGAGCGAGGCCAAGACACTTCTCCGACCGCCAGGCCCATTGAGCTCCAGACCAGAGAGGGACAGGACCACGAGGGCCGCCAACACCAGGACCAACAGCACACACACCCCAGGGCCGCCAAGACCCCCACTTACCGCAGTTAACCCACCACCCAAGAGAACACAAAGTCCCACAAGGATGTCCCGGCCAAGAGCGCCTGCCCAACTGCCGACAGAGCCAGGAGGCACCGGGAGCAGGCCCCCACAATATAAAGGGGCTATCCGGCTGGCCAAGCATAGTACCAGGCCATCACCAAGGACATCCATCCAGTCCCCACCCCAGAAGAAATATTACACCCACCCCTAATACTAACAACTCTCATAACACATATGCCCCTTTTCCACCGGTCGGCTCGGGTCGGATGTTACGTCATATGTGCGTCGCAGAGACCCCCTTTCATCCTTTCCCACCGGCTATTCCGAGCGGAGCCGCGCGAGATTTCCTGAGATTATCGGGCTGGTTTCAGAGGGGTACTGAAGCGAGCTCACCCGCTCCGGAAGTAGGAAGGAGGAGACCAGAGCTGTTTTTACGGAAGCGAGGGACGCGATCACTGCAGGACTTTTACATGATAAACACGGTAAAAACAATTATTATTTTTTAAATTTATAGCAAAGATGGGTCTTCAGCTGAACGTGTCCTTAATAAAATCACGTACTGCTCAAAACTGCAGGATTTTAAAAAAATAGGTTCGCCACGAGCAACACGCGGCGCGCGGGCGGCTTTATGTCTTTAAATGTAGCTCAATGAACAGATATAAAATATATTTCATAGCTGACTTTAATAGTACGAGGGCTCCTGAGCTTAACCACGCTTTAATATTGTCACGTATGGTCAAATGTGCTGCATTTAAAGTAGTTTCGCTTTGACTTTTTCCAAAACCTGTGTTTGCACAACGAAAATAAATTATAAAAATTCGAATTTTATTTCAAATAACTCCAACAGGATACATTTCGTATATGAACATGTTGTGATCACACTAGATTTTTTTGAAAAATATCAGCTTTGTGGTTTTTGATAGAATTGATAATATGTGAAACAAAGTAGAAAATAATGGACGTAGGTTGACACATTTATGTCTATAAAACATTGAATTTTATTTCAAATAACTCCAACAGGATACATTTCGTATATGAACATGTTGTGATCACACTAGATTTTTTTGAAAAATATCAGCTTTGTGGTTTTTGATAGAATTGATAATATGTGAAACAAAGTAGAAAATAATGGACGTAGGTTGACACATTTATGTCTATAAAACATTGAATTTTATTTCAAATAACTCCAACAGGATACATTTCGTATATGAACATGTTGTGATCACACTAGATTTTTTTGAAAAATATCAGCTTTGTGGTTTTTGATAGAATTGATAATATGTGAAACAAAGTAGAAAATAATGGACGTAGGTTGACACATTTATGTCTATAAAACATTGAATTTTATTTCAAATAACTCCAACAGGATACATTTCGTATATGAACATGTTGTGATCACACTAGATTTTTTTGAAAAATATCAGCTTTGTGGTTTTTGATAGAATTGATAATATGTGATACAAAGTCTTTATTGTGTTCTTCTTCTAGTGGTGGCTAGTACTGTAGTAAATAGCTTGAGGAACACTACTGCCACCATGTGGTAAGACGAGTAGGATTCTGGACCCCGCCCACAGAAGGGGTACAAAAAAGCTGTGGAAACAGAACATAGATGTGACCCGACCCGAACTGAGCCGACCTGAGCCGATCCAACCCGAGCCGAGCCGAGCGGTGGAAAAGAGGCTATAGTACACTAGACACCCAGGTCGGGTCAACCTGCCCTCTCCCACGGGCCATTGGTCACGCCCCCAAACACCCAACCCCCCAGCCCACAAACCCGAAACCCACCAGCGAGCCGAGGTCCCCCCGCCCAGAGCCGGGCACAAGAGCGCAAGCCAGCCCAAAGCCCGGCAAAGAATGTGTCGTTATTGTTTGTCTTTGTGTGAGTGAGGATGAGGGTGGGTCTGAGTGAGTGTGTCTGTGTATGAATGTCTAATTGTCAGGTTGGGATTTGGACTGCCCCCTCTCTGTTACATCTGAGGCTACTTGGTGTTGCGCTCCTGTCACGTGGCCCCCGGGTGGGTGTCCCTTTGCCCGCGGGCGTGTTGGGGGCTCTTGCTGTCGCCTTCTGGGGTTGGGCGTGGGTCGGCTCGGCCTGGTGGCTGCCTGGTGGAGCTCGGGTCCTCTGGTCCTATCGGGTCTGGGCCTGAGGGATGGACGTGCCCGGGCCTCGGTGCCCGGGCCTGGGGCTACGTCAGTGCGGCGGGCTCCGGCGGGGGGCGGTGGGTTTGTTGCTGTTGGCCCCTCGGGGGTCATTGTGTGTAGTCGCTGGTGGGGCTCGTCCAGTTCTCCCCCTTGGTCGGATCTGGGGAGTGGGTGAGTGGCTCGTACTGTTCGGTGACCCTAGGGACTCTGGGCTTGGGGTCCTTCTTGGGGTCTTAGGCTTTGATTGCCCCTTTGTCTGCCTCTGGCTTTGGGGGGACGGATCTCTGATGCTTCACGGTCGCTGCTGAATGTTCTATTGGAGGAACCTTATTCACTTATGCATGCTCACAGCCACACAAAAATGGATGCAGGGATGTATATGTAGATATCATATGCAGATATATAGATGGATATGTGAAATGAATGTATATGTATGTATACTGTATTTATATTTGTAGGTATGGGTATGTTTATTTATGGAAATCTACTGCAAGGTCATGAATATTATTAGTCTTTATGAATGTGTGTTTCGTTGCTGTGTTCTGTCATGTGCTTTGCAGGATTGCGGACGGAGGTTGGGTGTGTTTGCCTTGTGCTCTTTTTGTGGATAATTGTTGTGTTTTGTTGTCTTACTTTCTATCTTTCCTTTCTCTCTATTAAAAAAAAAATCATATCGGTGTGAGAGGATGGCTGTAAGGTGAGAAGGGAGGCCATCTATAATGGAAAAAAAAAAAATAATACTGTAGGTGTTTAATACTGTAGGTGAAGTTTAATACTGTAGGTGAAAAAATAACCGAAACGGTACGCAGGTGGACCAAACCAGATGTTGTGCCATCTTTTAGTTTGTGTATTTCAATTAGAAAAATTAAGTAGAATTAAGTAGAATTATTCATTTTATGATCTAGTTTGTGTATTACAGTTAGGAAAATTAATTAAAAAAAAAAAAATAGGAAAATTAAATAAAATTATAAAAAAATAAAATAAAATAAAAAAATAAATAAAAAAATTAGAATTAGAAAATTAATTAGAATTATGGGTGATGTAGTTTGTGTATTACAGTTAGAAATATTAAGTAGAATTATTCTTTTTGTGATCTACAGTAGTTTATGTATTTCAGTTAGGAAAATTAAGTAGAATTATTCATTTTGTGATGTAGTTTGTGTATTACAGTTAGGAAAATAGGTAGAACTATTCATTCTGTGATGTTGCTTGAAAGTTATCATTGGTTGAACAAACTGTGAAATAGGGGCAGATATAATAAGATTTCATCTTCTTTCTGCTCCCTTCATTTTATCCTACTTGTAATCTTGTATCTGATGAAACTGTCTTGTATTGTTCTT
>JBBPBX010002602.1:42794-55743 GCA_038048925.1 Garcialebias charrua
TTTGTTCTGTTCCAGAATGTTTTCCCAGGAGACTTTGGGCCCACGTATGACAAAGCGATCCAGACACTGATGTGGCTTTTTCTGTCGAGACTTGAGAAGCTTCTTCCTAACCAAACGCTCCAGCAGGTACACACACAATCTACTTGTTTTACTTCAACTACGGTAATATTTAAAATGCATATTAAATCTTTTGTCAATTTTTTTTAAAATTATTATTATTATTATTAATTTTATTATTTTACTAGAAAACCACTTTTTGTATTGTTGGAGAAAAAAAACTTGTTATGCAGCGGCTTCAGAAAATGTTCATACCCCCTTTTTATTTAACTGTAAAATTCTGTTTTCACTTTGTCAACATGAATATTTTGTCAACATGACATATTGAGTGGCTTAATGAAAAACAAAAAAATAAAGATGTGTGACTACAAAAATGAACAAATAACATCCAGTGTTTCCCAATGGTCACTTGCCTCGTCAGGACGCTCATCTCTTCTGTAATTTTTGGTGGGGGTTTGAAGACATGTCTGTGTTGCATGCTAGCTTTGCGCTACGTCAGTGCTGGTAGTTGTTGACAAGGGCAGTGTGGGAGTTGTGGGTGAAGGAGATTTTGGTAGGCAGGGTGCCCTACATGGATAACGGTAGAGGGGAGCACTGACATCACGTTTTCAGAAGTATTCAGACTCTTTGTTCAGTGCCGAGTTAAACCTTTGGCAGCAGTTACAGCCTCAAGTATCTTTTTGGTTTCCTGCAACAACTCAACAGTTTCCAGTAATTTCACTTAATAAATGAACAGCAACAGAGTAGCATTTTACACTGAAAACACTTCACCCTCCAACCCTCTAGTGGGCGTCTTCTTCCACTTTAAGGAGAGCTGACATGATGACCAGTTTTCTCTGTGGCTTTGACCAAAGGGTCTGGCAATAAATTTATACAACGCAGCGTTCTTTTCACCGATCAGAGAGCAGGTTTCTCTGAAGCTGACCAACACTTTAAATTTCGACGGAAAAAAAATACTTTCAACGGAACACAGTGTTTTGCGCATGCGTCCGAATATGGCAAGCCGGACGCAGTTAGCTTGTAGCTTCGCTACTTAGCTCTCGAAGAAAATTATTTAACACCACTTACGTACAGTTTTCAACACAAAAAAGTAAAGATCAAATCTGACAACTCTGATTTTACATCAGACACAGCATTACTGCGGTTAGCCGGTAGAAGACAGATCTCTGTAGGTTAAATGTCTACCGTTTCTACCGTGTGTATCGCGCATTCCTAATAACTAATAGTTTTGGTTTTCCTGTGACGTATTTGCAGTATGATAAATGGTAGGAGCATAGTATACACCTCCAATATTTTGTTGGTCTTTTTTTTGTAAATAATAAATTACAGTTTTTGTTTTTTGCATCTTGAGATCATATGATGTCATCAACTACTCGACCTACTCAACTTTTATTATGTTAATGTCAACTTTTAAAATTATGTAGTCGTTTAACCCCTAGCTATTAGTAATAATTACGGAGATCGTCTGTGTTGTTAATCCCATGCGAATTGGCCATGTCAGTAATTTGTAAAGTAAAAATTCCCTTGCAAATTACCTACTATATTTTGCTGAACTCTGAGGTCCTGTGATAATAATACTAATCCAATACGAATAGGCATCTCTGTGATTTGGACGGAAAAGGGTGGGATCTGATATGCAATTACCGGTAGGCGGTTTTTGTTTTAAGCAAAATCATTTGGAAAGATATAGAACAAGGATATTTTAAATGAATGTGCTGCTCACTTCAACTGCTACTTCCTTCACCTGAGATGACAGCAGGTGCGGAGACACGCGCGTGATCAACTGACCCATCCATCCATCTAGGGCTGTGCAATATGACGATATATATCGTGGGGACGATAGAAACGTGTCTATGGTGCTACTTTACTTCTATCGTCTCTATCGTGATAAATAAGAATAAAAAAATAACTGTCGCAAAGAAGCTTCATATTGTGGTTTTGCGAGATGACGGCGCTGCTTTATGTTTGACGCACGCGCGGGTTTGCGACACATGCTTTACGTTGTTAAACTCGAGACAGCAATGGAGACGCAGGGGCATGAAGCCGGTGTCACAACAAGGAGAAACAGTTGCACAGGCAGCCCAAGAAGAATAACTTTTACCAAAAAGAGGGGGAAGCTCACCTTGTTAGCTTCCATTATTTTGCTCCGCTGAAACTCGGAGACAAAATGGGTCCAGAGGACACGAACCCAGAGTCCAACCGAGTCCGAACTCGGGTCCAGTTAACCAATACAAAACAGACCAGAGACACAACAGAACCGGAATCAAACGCAACGTTTTCTCTTTTCTGTTTCTTGCCTTGTTTACTCCAGCTTCCAGAGCGGATTTCTTCTTCGTGGGTTTTATTAGCAGCCGTTGTTTTACCGCCACCTGCCGGAAAAATTTGGACCAAAGTAGAAACTCCTTTTCTTTTCTAAAACATAATTCTTATCTACTCAGATGAATTATGTGCAATGAATATTTATTAGATATGTGCCTGGCACCAATTCTTGGACTTTTAAGTTTGTTAATGTTAGACAACACTGCTGAATAAAATAATAAGCTAACATAATGCTCTGTTGTAGTGTGCAACCGCTCAGCTTCGAGCGGTTGCACTGATTCAAACCCTGATGTGTTCTCATTCAGGAAATAAACTGTCTGATCATCCAGAAACCCCTGGTCTTCCTTGAAAAAACTACACAACGCAGAGTTGAGGGGTTACTTGAGCTGGTTTGGTACAGTGGAGTGAAGCAGAACCCGGTTACATTGGAAATGTAATGTAACTGGTGCTCATGTCCAGCCATCACTGTGCGAGAGGCAGGGGACACCCTGGACAGGTAGCAAGTCCATTTCAACTGGCGGGTCAGTGGATGCACGGACGCTCACAAGCGGCCAGTGACCGCAGTCCATCTGAGCTTAACGTGGATTTCCCCCTCTTAAACCAGCTGGTTGGACCTGCCTCCTCCTCAACAAGTAGATTACCGGTAACACAATTTCATATTGTGCATTCTTTAGTTTTCTTTAGTGCTGATTCGTAAAACCACATCAAAGCCTGAGACCGGCCCAGTCTGCACATGAAGCACATTATTATGGACCGTTAGGTCGTGACAACGCAGCGTTTTAACATATCCAGAAGATGTCCGTAAATTTTAGCTAAATCTCAGGCTTTGTTTATCCTGTGCAAATGCACCACATAAAAAGTTTGAGAGTAATTTATTTATTACATGTGATCCCTAGGTAAAACTAATCCCGTGTTAATAGGGCTTCAGGGTGATTTGTTTGCTGTGTTTCTTCTGGTATTTACACACAGCAGTAACTAGTAACGCGCAAACAGCAAGGCTCCGTCTGTGTTGGGAGAGAAAAAAACACGCAGCATGAAGCTTTACACTAAGTGGTGCGTTCACTAGCGTCAGAACAGCCATGGTGCATTCAGTAGCATAGGAACCATGTCAATTCAGAAAGAAACGAGTTGTAACCAAACAGAACTGAGGTCGGTAAAAAAGCTAACTACGGTACACAACAGTGTAAACTTTTTAAAACGGCTTTGTTAACAAAGGTTGAATGAATTTACTTCATTATAATCAGACTTTTTTTAAGGAGCAAGTCAGCCTTTCATTATGTTTGCTCTGATTGTTTTCTGTTTAAGTGCACAGCTGTGTTTTTGGTTTTGTTATTCAGGAAAAAAATTATTTTTGAGACATTTCTTTTGTAGAGTTACAGATGTTTGTTAATCAAGGTTCTTGTCACAACTGGGACAAAGCTTTGACTCAGAAATATATTTTTGTTATTACTTTATGGAAAGAAAAAATAGTGAGGCAGAGGCACCATTCATCTTAAAAATATTAAGATATTAATTTTGGGCCATATCGCACAGCCCTAGCTTTGAGTTTCTTGATTACAGGAAGCCCTCGAGTTACGTCAGGGATTGGGACCTACGTGTCTGACTTAGGTCGATTTTGTCGTACCTCGCGGACCAAAAACACCTGCCTGTCGTAGGTCCGCGTTTCTGACATAGGTCGCGGCTATACCACTAACGGAGCGCCGCACACATATTTAATGGCATGAGACTGAACAAGCAGACATACTAGGCCATGAACATGCACAGAACTGTACAGTAAATGAATACAGTACTGTACTGTACAATAAATAAAAAATATAATGTCTTACTTTGAGCTGGTCAAAGCCTGCCTTCGTCTTTTAGCATCAGCTCGCACCCGTCCGAGCTCCCCCAGCTTCCTTACGCTCCACACGCACACACGTGGTCAAAACTGTTTAAAAGAATGACTGTTAGCTTCTTAACTTCATACATTTGGAGCCAAAAAAAAAAAACTTACTGAAAGCCGTTTCTCCGCGATGTTTCTCCATCCAAAACAACTGCTCGGCGTTAGCTACGGTTAGGCCCCGCCATTAGCAGCACTGGTTAGCATGTCAGTTCATTCAAAAAGGCTGTCGGCTTTGTATCTCCGCGTTAGCTCGGTGTCCCCCGACTGCCAGGCGGACATTTGCGGCGAGCTCCCGGCCGCAGATGGCCCCTCCGCGGCATGTCGGCTCGGTGTCTTCGCCTGTGTTAGCTGCTCTGTTAGCTGCTGTCGTTAGCATGTCGGGCGGCGTTGTTAGAGCGATCACTGGGCGATCGGCGGCTGCTCCTCCGGGCCTGAGACGTCCACAGAGTTGACCGAGTGTTTCCAGCAAATTTATCCGTATGAGGCAACCCTGAACGGACACACGGTCCTCTAAAGCCAGCTGACAGGAGCGTCTAGAGCTCCATTGACCGCAGTACTGTAGTAAAATGGCGACCGGAAACGACCGGAAGTTGCGTAAATACGATCAAATTGTAATTAAAAACGAAATATTAATAATTATACTTTATTTATAAAGCCATTTAAAACAACCACAGCTGCAACAAAGTGCTATACACATGAAATTAATAACATTAAAAAAAAAAAAATAATAATAATAATATATTTATTTTTTTAATCATATTTTTATTAAATATGATAAAATCGTAAGTCTGAGTTGCCGTAGGTCGCGGGTGACGTAGGTCGAGGGTTTGCTGTATATAGAAAGGTGTGTACAAATACAGTCCATTTACCCTTTACCATTGTCGACTAGGAGAGCTTCAATGAAGAGGTGTGCACCTGTCCAGTCCGTTTCCTTTACTGGACTGCTTCAGGGAGTAGAAACATCTCAGTAGAATGAGGAGGAGCCTGAGCTATTTAAGTAGTTATGAAGTGTCTGGATTTTATTTTCAGTAAGTTTTCAAAATCTTTTTCATAAACTGCTTTCACGTTGTCCTTTTTGTGTACTGAGTGAAGATGGAGGATGAAAAAATAAAACGAGCGTAACATCAGACTGCAACAGCACAAAACTGAAAGATGTCTGGGGGTGTGTGAATGCTTTCTGAAGCCTCTTTATATTTTATTATTTATGGAATAAGTAGGCTGACATTTGTTTGTTGATTTGTGCTCAGATTACTTCACTAATCCGTGACACCTCCTCTGTTCTGAACGAAACGTTGGAGACTTTGATTCAACCTCAGGATCTCAAAGTTTTACTGGACATGCAAAAAAACCTCATCCACTTAGAAGACATTGGTGAGCCTGACCTTGCACTCTAAAACGGTGTAAACACAAGCAGCATGGTTCTTTGGCATTTAGCATCTCCAGTAAGAAACGTTTAAACTGTTTTTCTACATAAAACAATTTTGATTTTTCTCTTTGTCTCTGGTTTATCTTTAGAGTCTTACGTCATCGACAGTGGCATCTTGTCGGCTCTGTATCTCCCTCCTGTGGAAAGAGTTGTGATTGTCAACGAGCAACCAGGACCAGGTCCAGAAGCAGAGAGCGGCCTTGAGTATACTGTGTGCTCTGAAATGGAGGTAGAATCTGAGAACAAAGGGGTGCTCATGGAGGGAACCGGAGGCTCTGATCAAACCCAGTGGTTTAGTCTCACTAAAGCAGAAATGGACAGTATTGAGGTTACGGACACCGCTGACGGAGCTGAGGCCAGTGAGGGAGAAATGGCAGATGAACATCAAGAGGGTCCGTCAGGGACGCTGATCATCGGGGAAGATGGTCAGGTGACGATGTTGGATGGGGTGGAGAAAAAACCAAACAGGCGCGGGAGGAAAAAGAAACGCCTCGCAGACAGTGACTTTAAACTGGAAAGCAGAGCCAAGGGAATTACAGAAGACTCAGAAACGGATGTCTTGTGGGAGAGACCGATTCGAAAGAACCGAGGACTTAAGATGAAGAGGTACCTGTCGCAGTGGAGAAAATCAGGTAAAGCACATGACGGCAACGCCAGCAACTGTGGTCTGGGTTCGGCCAACGACTTGGACGAGAGGACGTGCAGAGTGTGTGGCAAGGTGGTGAGCCAGGCAAAGTTCTTACAGCGACACATGAACCAGCACTCAGAGGAGCTGCCCATTGCTTGTCCTGTGTGCAAAAAGTTTTATAAAAGTCTGCGCTTCTTGCAACAGCACAGATGTACGACTTTAACAAAAGCTGACGCCAACAAAAAACTTGTGGAACAAGAGGGCACAGCAGATGAGGGTGAACAGTCATCCAGCGGGCTTCCGTGTGATGCACTTACTAAGGAGCAGCCATTGGACAGCACCCTTCAGGACTCTGATTGTTTACCCGAAGGAGAGGTACCCTTTGAGGAATCTGGGCAAATGAGCCCCGAGGAAGACAAGGGCCTGCTGGAAGGTCCGTTCTACTGCCCTCACTGCAGCGCTGAGTTCAAGTGCAGACAAACGTTCAGATTTCATTTAAGAAATATCTGCTACACGGAACAGCAGGTGGATCCCAAGAATCCAGAGGACGTCAAGCACTGTTTCCGATGCGGCGAGTGTGACAAGGCGTTTAAGTACAAATCCACATTGGATTCCCATAAGCAGACGCATAACCCGTTGTACTGCGAGGTGTGCATGAAATTAGTGCGCGACTCTGAAGCGCTGGCCATGCACAGAGAATCCCACACGCCGTTCCAGTGTAACCGGTGCGATGAGAACTTCCCTGTGTTCAAGGCCCTCCATAAACATTACCTGGACGTTCACAACCCCATGGAGCCGTTCAACTGCCCCCACTGTGAGACGACGTTCAGCAGCTTGAAGCGTTTCATCAGACACGAGTGGAAGCACACGGGCTACCAGCCTTTCCAGTGCACGCAGTGCTCCAAAAGGTTCCGCTCCTACTCCGACCTGGTGGAGCATCAGAAAAAACACACCAAGGCGTACCCGTACCTTTGCTGGGAGTGTGGTAAGAAATTCAGGCACAGCGTCACACTGACCAGACACGTGGAGCGCGTGCATCACGCCGGAGAGCCCACCACCGAGAAGCCGTTGGCCATCTTCACGTGCGCCCAGTGTGGGAAAACCTTCACCTCCAGGAGGTGCCTTCTCAAACACGATAACTTCCACCACAAAGGGATGAGGTTCCCATGCGAGCACTGTGGAAAGGGCTTTTTTGGCAAGGACGCATTAGTGAGGCACACGTTGATCCACACGGGCGAGAGGCCGTTTAAGTGCGACGACTGTGATAAGTCCTTCAGGTCTGCTGCAGAACTGAAGATCCATAGGAGGTACCACACAGGGGAAAGACCATTCAAGTGCAACCTGTGTGAAAAGGGCTTTGTCCAGTCGTGTTTTCTCACTTTACACATGCGGACTCACACCGGGGAGAGGCCGTACGTCTGTGCCATCTGTAGCAAGGGCTTTTCAAGTTTGCACGGCCTCAAACGCCACCGGAGACTCGTTCATGCTTAGCTGGTTTGACGCGATGCTAATATTTATACAAAGTTCACCGGGCCCTTGTGCCCAGGTCTCCCTCAGTTCTCCTGGAACCAAAAGAAAACCAGGATCGATCTTATTGTACAGTAAAGTTTATTGGGCAGACAAAATCCTGGTAAAGGTGTGGACTGTAAAGAGGTTCTTCATTTCTTGAACGTTTTTCCTACAAAGTTCCCTCTGCTTTCCACAAACTCAAACTGATAAAAATGTTCATTGTATTGAATTCTAAAATTATCTTTGTTTTTTTACAGACATGTTGCCGTAGTTCTACAAAATATTTGTATGTTTAAATAATTTCACATTTATTTCCTTTAGAATTTTTTTTTCTTGGAAAACGCCAAGTAAGACTTATTTTGAGTGAGCAAATTTCTGTAGTTATTTGTAATTTTTATTTTGTATAAAATAAACAGTTTGACTTTGAATTTGACTGAGAAACTATATTTTTATTATATTATAAATATCATAAACTATTCTCACTAAGGTCCAAGTTTTAGCTAATATTTTATTTGCTCGAAATGGCTTTTTTTATCATTATTTGAGCAGATTCTCAAAGTGTGTGAGACATGATTTTGGAACTTTGCATATAGTGGCACAACATAAATATCTTGTATCATTCAACTATTTTTGTTTTTGCAAACAAAATGATAAGTTAATTACGGAGCCCCTAAAGGGACATGGGGAAAAAATAAAAATAAAGAATCCTGAAAAACTAAGTCGGGATCCTGAGAAACTTTCTCGGGATCCTGAGAAACTTTCTCGGGATCCTGAGAAACTAAGTCGGGATCCTGAGAAACTAAGTCTTTCTCGGGATCCTGAGAAACTTTCTCGGGATCCTGAGAAACTAAGTCGGGATCCCGACTTAGTTTCTTAAAGTTGCTTGAAGCTGATCGATGTCCGTTGTGTTTCAACGATTTAAAATTGCTGTTCTTACTGAGGAAGCTCAGTTGACCTGTGTTGTGTGGTGCCGCCATATTCCAGAAATTTTTGCTATGGTTGTGGAGCGTTTATGAGCTGTAAACAGTCCGTGAAGTTGTGTTCTGCTGTGCTAAGCTAACGTAAAAGCTACGTGTCAATCACGTCTGTTTACGAGCTGTGATTGGATGAAACAAGAAGCTGGATGAAACGAGAGCTGTGATTTGTCAGTTACACAGTTGTATCTGTAAGGCGAGCGCTGATTCGCCGAAAGTGGTGACGCACGCCGTTGCGACCAGCCCACTTTTGACGTCATTTCCAGGCGCTGCATTGAGTCGAAGTACAATTTGAACCCACAAGAAAAACAGAGATTTCTCTAAAGTTTAGAAAACTCAATAAAAGCCATCTAAACTGTCTAACCACATCGATTTGTCTCTTAAAAGAACGTGATTCAAGCGGTTATCACATCCCGACTAAAAACTAATTCTAAAATGTTGATTTTCACCGAAATGTTAGATGCTACACGCAAGCTAACATTTAGTTTCTCAGGATCCTGAGAAACTAAGTCAGGATCCCGAGAAACTTTCTCGGGATCCTGAGAAATTAAGTCGGGATCCTGAGAAATTAAGTCGGGATCCTGAGAAACTAAGTTGGGATCCTGACTTAGTTTCTCAGGAATCTGTTTTTTTTCTCTCCCCATGTCCCTTTAGGGGCTCTGTAGTTACTGAAAATTCCTTTCAAAGTGAATTTAAAATTTGTGCCGTGTTTCTTCACGTGTCATCCGGGTACTTGCACATGCTACTTCTGTGACGTACGAGTAGGAATGTCTCTAGAACGCCCCTTTTACATATTAATGGCGGACAATATAGAAACTGATGAATTTAGCAATCTAAGTGAAGATTTGAGCGATTTGTCTTCAGTTTGGGAAGCCAAAGTTATTTCGGGTGATGAACAAGAAACAACAGGTTCTACCGTACTTTTCGGGGTATAACACAGTTTTTTTTACTCATTTGAATGTCCTGTGTGTTATACGCCAAAGCGTGTTATTTATGGATTTTCCCCCCATATTTTTAGACCCTTTTTTGGCTCTGATATCGCCGTTTTTCATTTTGAGCAAAAAATGGCGCAGTACACTAGGGGGACACTTCCAGACAGTTTCTAGCTCATGTGTCCGAAAAAAGCCGCCTCTGGTCAGACTGACTCTGTCGCTACCCGCCTCCTGCTCTGGATGTAGCTGCTATTAGCTGTGTTAGCTGATTTTTTTTATTTTTTTATTTTTGCAAGATAACTCATAAACCACACCGCAGATTTTCTTGAAACTTACAGAGCGTAATTTGGTGGTCATTTACAAATTGTTATCTGCAGAAGATATTTAGAGCTATTAAAAAAAATTGCTCTTTTAGCTGTTAGCACTTAGCTAACGTGAACAGATACCTACTGTTTAAATAAACAGCTCTTAAACCACTCGGATATTTTTTAGGCTTACAGAGTGTAATTATATGGGTTTAATTTACAAGCTGTTGACCTGTATACGACATTTGAGATCAAATTCGATTTATTTTAGTAGCGCACGAGACGTGTTTTGGAAGAAGTCAAACCGAAACAATTTAAATCTAGCAGATTAGACCATTTCGTGAATTGATTAAGGAACGGTTAAGCTCAGGAACCCTTGTGCTATAATGTCAGCTAAGAAATCTATTTTTTCTCGCAAAGAAATAATTGTTTTTACCGTGTTTATCTTGTAATGGTGTAGTGGCTAAGGCTTTTGACTTGGGACCCGAAGGACGCGGGTTCGCGCCCCGGCCACTACACACCTTGGGGTGTCTATGAGTGCACACCTAATTCTCCAGCTCCCCGAGCGCTGACTACGGCTGCTCGCTGCACCACCTGGTGGTGGTTGGGTTAAAGGCAGAAGACCAATTTCGTCTGTCAAGTATGGGAAACATACACAGATGACAAATGTGACAAATTAAATTAAATTAAAGTTCTTCGTACTCGCTCGCTTCTGTGGCCGCCATTTTAAGCAGGGCAAATGAGGCGCTGACGCGTCGCGTAGCAGTGACACATAATGGATGCGTGTAATACGCCGAAGCGTGTTATTTACGGATTTTTCCAATTTACTGTATTAGCAATAATTGGACAAAGCGTGTTATACACAGGAGCGTGTTATAATCCGACAAATACGGTAATTTAGGTCTGCGCTAGGGGTTGAACGAGTACATAATTTTTAAACTTGACATTAACATAAATAAACTTGATTAGTACTCAAGTAGTCGATGATGTCCTAGGCTCTTAAGATGCAAAATAAATAAAAATGCATAAAAACTTCATTATTTACCAAAAAAAAAAAAAGACCAACAAAACATTGGGAGCATTTATTATGCTCCTATCATTTATCATACTGCAGATAAGTCACAGGAAAAACAAAACTATTAGTTATTATTATTAATATTAAAAGTGAAAGTACCGTGCGGCGCTGAAACCGAAACTTAAAAACAAATGGGGCAACACCGCACCACCGCCTGCAGTGCTGTGCAATTTAGGTTTACTTTTAGAGATTAATGTGTTTATAGGTTTTGAATAGGTCTAGAGAGATGAATATTTGTTGCTTTTTGTTTGTGAAACGAGAGAGGAAGCCGTTTCGGCCATGTTATATATGTGACCTGCAATCCAACACCACCCCCTCTTGTCACAATCTACGGTGGTGACAGAAGTTGATTCAATGAGCAACAAAGCATTCTATAAAATTATAAACTGTTTCATAATAATAAAACACGATGCATTTTTACCTTTTTGACAAGACTGGACCAGCTCCATACATCCGTGGACCACAAAGGAATCCATTTGATAGCGTCTACTAGCTCGGTGCAGATCATGTGATGTAATGACGTCAGTGCGACGTGATGATGTCACTACGAGTACTCGAGAGGGACAAAAAGACTTCAATAGAACTTTTAGGACTCGATCTGTCGAGTACTCTGGTACTCTATTAAAGCACTAGTCTGCACCCGTATTTATTTGAGTCTTACCTTTTCTTTAGTTTAAGCAGGTCGCTTTCGTAAATGAGCCCATGAGGCTCAATAAGATTTACCTGACCAAATAAAGGATGAATGAATGAACCTTTTCAGGAAGCGAGGGAGCTCCGAGAAGGGGTGTTTTTTCTATTCTTGACGAAGGTTTACATCTTTTGGGAAAGTGAAAAGGCTCACTTGTTCACAGATGACATTAGAACACCCAAATGCGACAACGTAACAACATTTTTTCAAGTTATACAAAAAAAAATGTCGATCTTGCAGACAATGAATATGCGTTATCATGGCAGACGCAAACTGACATTCCTACTCCTACGTAAGTACCGTATTTTCCGGAATATAGGCCGCAGTGTCCAATTATTGCCAAAAAATTGGAAAAATCCATAAATGGGTCCCACCGGAATATAGGTCGCACCTACGTCACCGCCGACGTAACGCGTCATCCACTGCTGACGCGCTGCATGACCGCTGAGTCAACCCGGCAATATGGACCGAGTGTTTAACTCTGCTGCTAATGTCTGACAGAAGCTAACACGAGACGAGTCCGCCTCTCAGAAAACACAAATAAAAAAATCGAATTTTCAAATTCAAGATCTTTTTTATTGAATTTTTCATTTTTTTTTCTTCAGACAACAATAACAAACAAAAACAACAACAACAACAAAAAACAATCAATCTAAGCAGTGGTGTCAAAAGTATTCACATTCATTACTCAAGTAGAAGTATAGATACTGGGATTTAAAATTACTTCTGTAGAAGTAGAAGTATCAACTCTAGCTTTTTACTCAAGTAAAAGTAAAAAAGTACTGGTTTCAAAAACTACTTAAAAGTATAAAAGTAAAAGTAGCGTAAGAAAAAGCAACAACAAAGACAAATGCTTAGGCTGCACCACACATACTATTGTATACAACCCCACCTCCCCCACAAAAATCATTTTTTTAGACTAGATTATATTATATTGTTAATGTTGAAAAACTAGGGGTGCACTAAGCTACCTGTCTTAACTGCATATATGCCCATTGAAAATAGGGTTGCCAACTCCTTGATAAATAAATAAGGGACACCTCTCGGCAGGGCTGGTCACCCCATTTAACCCCCCCCACACACACACACAAAAACCCTGCCTGCCCCTCCTCACTTTGAAATCAACCTGAATTCATTTGGATACGTGTTTTTGA
>JBBPBX010002602.1:55994-89277 GCA_038048925.1 Garcialebias charrua
AATAAGGGACACCTCTCGGCAGGGCTGGTCACCCCATTTAACCCCCCCACACACACACACACACACACACACACACACACACACACACAAACACCCTGCCTGCCCCTCCTCACTTTGAAATCAACCTGAATTCATTTGGATACGTGTTTTTGAATTATAAAAATATGTATAAACAAATTATTACACAATTAACCATTTATTTTTAGTGCAAATAGAATTGCCAGAAACAAACATATCTTTTGAAAATTATGTATCTTTCTTAAACAGACCTCTGTCCTGCTTAATAACTTAAAACAGAATTATGTATCTTTCTTAAACAGACCTCTGTCCTGCTTAATAACTTAAAACAGTATTAAATAACAAAAAATCAATACGAACATTCTGTAATAGTGCATTTAGTGCAATGTGCAAATAAAGTTTGTAGTAAATTTGTGAGCAAGACATTTCATAATTTAGACTGACAATGAGCTCACTTCTAATTAGTTCAGTAGAACATTTGTTTCGCACATCAGTCCACTTACTTTTCATGAAAGAGAAAATCCTTTCCACAAACCCAGTGGAAGATGGGATGCTGAGGACAAAGGATACAACAGCCTGGATGTTGGGGAGGTCAGCTGCCTGAAGAACTTGCATCCACTTCTCTGCTGTTCCCTGGGACTGCCACCTTTCTTTCTCCTGAGGTGAGGTGGTGAGGTGGTCTATCAGGCTGTTTGCAGTCACACATTCCTCATACAGCTCATCCATAGACATGTTTGCCTGCCAACAGGTGTTAAAGTTCATTAGTGACACATAGCCTAGGTCAGGGGTCACCAACCTTTTCAAAACTGAGAGCTACTTCGTGGGTACGGAGTCATACAAAGGGCACCAGTTTGATAAACTCTTCGGAAATAAAGCGTAAATTGAAAAAAATGTATAATAAACATATTTTTAAGAACATATTTTTAAGATAGACATTTTAAAATATATATAAATACAAAAAAAGAATAACAACTGAATAAAATGAAATTTTAAATGCAGCTTAGTAGTGAGTTGTGCTATTTTTAGAACAGGTCCGGGGGCACCTCAAATGGTCCTTGGGGGCACCCGGGTGCCCGCGGGCACCACGTTGGTGACCCCTGGCCTAGGTTATGTAGTGATAAATAAATGGAAAAACGTGTATTGTTTATATTTATAATTTAGCATTGTATTTAAACTACATTTTGAAATGTATTTATTAATTTACCTATATGAACTGTGTTTTTTTAAAGATGGACAAGGTTGTATGTTTGCATAGTGTAAAGTAAATTCACAATTATGTATTTATTTGTACGTGTCAATTGTACACTTTTGTTTATAACTATCAATAATTAAACATGGTTCACCACTACACTGGAAATTATTGAATTTTTACCTGCCAACCAGGTGAAGACTTTCAGTGATCTTCTCCACTTCCTCAAAGGATATTTTTCCAGATGCCAGAGAGAGGGGCTGAAGGTGAAAGAGCCAGTTTTCCTCTGAGAAGTCAAACCACTTCTGGACATAACTGATGGCAGTGTTTAAGAAGGCTGTAAAGTCCTGCCTGGCCACACCAGCTTCAGATGGCAAGAGACGCTGCAGCTTTTTTCTTGTTCCGTACCCGTAGAACCCATCATCTCTTCTCTGAATTAACCTTCTCAAAAAAGAGTCCATGATGGAAAAGAGGTCAACAGATGTGGTTACATTCCTCTCTAGCTTTTTGACCACCTCTTCAAACAGACACATCACATTATTACAAAAGAGGAGGTAGACTTCCACAATGTCTGCTTCTTCTTCAACTCCATCAGAATCTTCTGTCAACCTCAGCAATGCTTTCAGGCGGCTTGGACATTCATCTCCAATGCTGATGAGATATGACTTAAGAGGGACCCAGTTCTGCAGCAGGCGATCGATTGCAGGGTTAAGTGACAGCCATCTTGTCACCACATGGCGCAGGATTTCATGGAATTCAACATCACAGAAGTCACAGAACTCTTTCAGGGATTCTCTCCTTTTGGCAGAGGTTGAAAAGAAACTGTATATCTTGAGGACAATATTTTCCACATCAACTGAGAGCTTGTCCAGAGATTTTTTTACAGTGTTATGGACAATATGTGCATGGCAGTTGCCACGAAGGATGTCACTGTTGGCCTCTCTCAATTTTGTGAAGACTGAGTTGTGGATGCCATAATTGACATTTGTGTTGTCAGCACTGAATGCAGAAACATAATCTAGGGATAGATCCAAATTTTCAAGGGAGCTTCGTATAATTTTGACTATCCCCTCAGCAGATTCATCTGGATTTTCAACAAAATCTATTACCTTGCTGACTACTCCATTCTCTGGTGTGAAAAACTGCACAACCAAGGGAAACATCTTCCGATTTCCCTTGTTTGAGGCATCGGTTTGAAGAGAAAATGGTAGTGGGTTCTTTTCACTTTTCAATTTTTGAACCACTTCCTCTATTGCTTTTGGACACAAGACATCTGTGACCACTGCCTCAGCCTTTGTCCTCCCACAGGACATCTTCTTGGCAATGCTGGAGTCATTCAGTGTTTGAAGAGTCAGTTTAAATCCACAATCAGCTGAATTGTAACTTAAAGCATGCTTCACAGTATGAAATATATGGGCTATTTCTGCAGCAGTCACCTGTAATTAAGGGACAAAATAAAAAAATACTTTATAAATTTGTGTAATTTAATTTTTTATTTATATAATTATTTTTAAATATATTTTATGCATTCATTTTTCAATTCTACTTGTTTATTACAATAATATTCATTCATTCATTCAACCTTTATTTATACAAGCTAGCCTCTATGATCTATGATCACATTTTTGGCCTGCTCACATTCATGCTCCTCACACTTTTACGCATTAAACTTATCATTACTCCCCCCCCCCCTTTTTTTATATATATATATTTTTTTACATACCATATCTGCCTCTGGTGTTGCCCGGTGCAGAACAAATTGGTCAAGGGTTCTCCTGGTTTTGTTGTCTTTCACGTTTCTTATGTGTCCAACTGCAGAAGCTGTTTCACATCAAACTGTCCACCGTGGGCTACAGAAAAAGTACGCTTGCAGACAGTACAGTTCGCTTTGTAGCCATTATCATTCACGCGTTCCAGCCACACATGTTCCTTTTCCCACTCGACTCTGTATTTTTGCAGCCGTTTCTTTTTTTTCCTGGGGGGAGTAGTCAGGCTCGAAGGTGATCTATGTTCACTGTTTAAATCACCTGAATGCTTGCCGCTTGCGTCCATGCTGCCTTCTTCTTCAAATGCTGTCGCTGCTGTGTCTTCCGTAAACAGCCAAGACTGGACCAATGAGATGAGCCGGATTCTGTAGTTTCAATCACGTGTGTAAAAGGCTGTCAGCTCATTGGTCACAGAGCAGAGCGGCTTCTTAACCGTAATAATTGACATAAAAGCGCATCATTATTGATCAACTCCATTGACGTTGACAGAATAGTTTTGATTCTCACGATATTACGGGACAAAGTGCGTCCCGTAATAGATCAGTAAGGGACGCGTACTTTTGTTTCTAAATACGGAACGATTCCGTTTTTCAAGGGACGGTTGGCAACCCTACTTGGAACAGCTTGGCTCTTCTATGCTAATGCTATGTTGCTAATCGCTAATCCAACCCCTTAACTCTGGAGGGGAGTGACCTTCTCGGGGGCGTGGCTCCACTTTTATACACAGGCAGCAGAGACTGTGACGTAATCGTGCGAAAATACGTCACTGTAAGAAACCTAGACCAACAAGAAAATTAAGGTGCAATAACCTCTGTTCAACCCATAGGGCTACCGTGAACATGTTTTTAGACCAAATATTGCCGATTTTAACTAATACGCACAAATACATGAAAATTAACACAGAAATAGTGCTCAGAAACATTTTAAACACATTCTAGGGAGTTTATCAGCTAAAAAAACTTAAATTTGGGTTTAGTTTCACTTTTTTTATTTTATTTTTATTTTTATTTTATTTTTTCTTTCTTTCGGCTTCTCCCTTCGTTAGGGGTCACCACAGCGAACTAGTCGCATGAAGACTTAGCAATTGTTTTTACGCCGGATGCCCTTCCTGACACAACCACAGACCACCGGGCTACCACAGCTCTCTGTGTGGAGCAGAGAGCTGATATTTAGGGTTCCCGGGGGAGCAGATGGTGTGGGTTAAGGGCCTTGCTCAAGGGCCCAGAGTGGGGCAGATGAGGGTGGAGACAGGTGTGACCGCTTCACCTGTCCCACCCACATCTTTTTGCTGTTGTCGGTACCGGGGCTTGAACCGGCGATCTTCCGATCACAAGCTCACCTTCTTAACCTCTGCGCCACCACTCCCCATTAAAGTTTCACTTTAATGTCATCAATCTAATATATTATTTAAACAACTCAAAGTACTGCAGTTTTATGATTTGGTGGACTATAATATTTTGTTAGTAATAGAATGTCAGAATACCTTTGAACATTTGAGGGTTCTATTATAGAACCCTCAAATGTTCAAAGGTATTCTGTTAGGAGAGAAAGCTGCTACAGTCTAAAGGGAACTGACATTTTTGCAAAGCCAAGGTACAGAACTAGTTTGAAGGGACGGTTTATTTCAATACAAGGAGTTGAATTGTGGAATGTTTTGGGAACTCATGTTAAAAATGTAAACTCTGTGCTGATGTTTAAAAATGATCAAAACTAAATTGTTAACAAAATACTAAAACTTTTAGTTAAAGGTTCAGTATGTAATTTCTGGAACACGCTGGAACTTAGGAAAATTTTGAACAGAGACACGTTTCTGGTCCCTCCCCCTCAGAGCCATATATGGCTCTGAGGGGGAGGGACCAGAAACTTACCCCTTGCTCTGCTGAAATTCAAATTCAAGCTCTGTTTTTATTGGCTGATTCAAATTCAAGCTCTGTTTTTATTGGCTGGTTACAAACTGTTTTATTGGCTGGTTAACGGCGGGTCACTGTGGCTTTTTAGAAATGCTTTTGGAGAAGCAAGGGGACAATAGTTTTTTTCAGAGATTACTTGTCTAAAATCAGTATGTCAGGAGGTAGTGACAAAGTGAAGAAATATGTTAAAAATATATTGTTAGAAAAGTTACATACAGCTCCTTTAAGTGTTTAATGTTCTAGATATTTGTAGATTGTGAAAAGTTACTCTTTTTGCTCTGTTACTTAAGCGCTGCACTTCCTCCTGCAGCGCGAGGCTGAAGCAGAACCCTGAGCTCACTATGCCCCGCCTCCAGAGGCTGGCCGCGTGTGTGTGGATGCACAGCCATTTTATGAGATCGCTCAGCGCACATACAGTTTTAGACAAAAACACGAGACATTATATTCACCAGCTAAACTATAGAAATGTAGTTTATATAGAAAAAGTATTTGGACATTTTAATAGCGACATAAAAGGGGCAGGAATACAAGCTCACTGCAGCACAGTCAACCGAGTGGTTGCGCAATCTTTGAAGCCAAGCAGCCCGTGCCTCTCTGCCTCTCTGCGCACGTCTGCACGTCTCATCTCAGTACATTTGAACGCTAAATAAGAAAAATCTGTGATTTTGACTAAAAAATAACTTAAAACTGGTTTAGTTTTTAGTAAAATAAGTTTATACAGTAGTACAAATCAAAGGATAAATACAATAATTACATTTGTTTTTTCAATTTACATTTTTTTCTTTCCATGATGACAGGGGAGGCGTGGCCTCACTTGCCTCCCCAGACCGCACGTCACTGCACACGTCATCCATCTTCTGTTTAAAGAGCAGAGTGGCGCTTCTCCACCTTATAACAAGGTGGAATTAACTTATTTGACAAGTGGTCCATGGTAAGTGGTGTATTTGGGTTGATGGTTTTCACCATGTCCCTGAAAACATATAAACAAATGTCACGTTGGCTTAGCATTATTGCATTATTAGCTCAGTTGTTATTGTAAAGTAACTGAATGTCCACACACTTGTTCAGCTTTTACCAGAACTCTTCTTTATGCCAGCTCAGAACCAACACAGCATATGACATGAGCAGCAGGATCGAATAACACAGATCACTCTGCTGGCGTTACCATGACAACCCCCTTACGTGCAGCACAGAGCCATATATATAGAGAGAGAGTTCCGACACTCTTTGATGTCGCCGACAGGCGGTCAATCGTTCCAAACAACGGCTATGGAAACCTTGTGGAGCTGCGTCCTCTGGCGGCGACGGAGCGCTACTGCAGGCAGCTTCATACTTTAACCAGAGCCATGGAACAAATCGCCCCCTCCATGACCCACGTGACTTCCGCATTCCATTCTTACAATGGAACTATATGGGAGTGTCGCAACTCTCACTTTATATGGCTCTGGTGCAGCACAGTGACTAATGCCCCTTTTCCACCGGTCGGCTCGGGTCGGATGTTACGTCATATGTGCGTCGCAGAGACCCCCTTTCATCCTTTTCCACCGGATATTCCGTGCTGAGCCGCGCGAGATTTCTTGAGATTTTCGGGCTGGTTTCAGAGGTGTACTGAGGCGAGCTGACCCGCTCCGGAAGGAGGAAGGAGGAGACTCGAGCAGTTTTCACGGAAGCAAGGGACGCGATCACTGCAGGACTTTACATGATAAACACGGTAAAAACAATTATTATTTTTTAAATTTATAGCAAAGATGGGTCTTCAGCTGAACGTGTCCTTAATAAAATCACGTACTGCTCAAAACTGCAGGATTTCAAAAAATAGGTTCGCCACGAGCAACACGCGGCGCGCGGGCGGCTTTATGTCTTTAAATGTAGCTCAATGAACAGGTATAAAATATATTTCATAGCTGACTTTATAGTACGAGGGCTCCTGAGCTTAACCACGCTTTAATATTGTCACGTAGTGGTCAAATATGCTGCATTTAAAGTAGTTTCGCTTTGACTTTTTCCAAAACCTGTGCTTGCACAACGAAAATAAATTATAAAAATTCGAATTTTATTTCAAATAACTCCAACAGGATACATTTCGTATATGAACATGTTGTGATCACACTAGATTTTTTTGAAAAATATCAGCTATGTGGTTTTTGATAGAATTGATAATATGTGATACAAAGTACAAGGGAGAAAATTAATGGTGGTAGCTTGACACATTTATGTCTATAAAACATTGAATTTTATTTCAAATAACTCCAACAGGATACATTTCGTATATGAACATGTTGTGATCACACTAGATTTTTTTGAAAAATATCAGCTATGTGGTTTTTGATAGAATTGATAATATGTGATACAAAGTACAAGGGAGAAAATTAATGGACGTAGCTTGACACATTTATGTCTATAAAACATTGAATTTTATTTCAAATAACTCCAACAGGATACATTTAGTATATGAACATGTTGTGATCACACTGTGTTGTTTAAAAAAAAAAAACAGTTTCTGGACGAGTAGGATTCTGGACCCCGCCCACAGAAGGGGTACAAAAAAGCTGTGGAAACAGAACATAGATGTGACCCGACCCGAACTGAGCCGACCTGAGCCGATCCAACCCGAGCCGAGCCGAGCGGTGGAAAAGAGGCATAACTGTAACTAACTGTAACTGTAACTAACTGCTGAAATATCAGTCCTTATATGACATCTCCCCTTTTAAACTTTTGTTTTCTCTTTCCTTCCATAACACTTCATAACAAGTTTATATATATATATGTACCGGTATATAACCAGGAAAACAAACAGAACAGATTATAACATCAAAATTAGTGCATTTGGAACATGCAACAACATGCAACATCAAAATTAGTGCATTCAGACTTCTACTCCTCTCTCTCTTTTTTTTTTTAGTTTTACAATGTAAGCCTGACCACAGGTTTACTAAGCCTGCCAGACCGCGTGAACACCCGTCCGTCTTGTGCAGGAGGTGGACAGGTCTGCACAACTGGTGATGCAGTGTCTGTAAATATGGCAGGTTCAGCCTGTTGCACAGTAGGCTCAGGCTGTGGACGTTGTAGAGCAGGTGGAGAAGCATCTCCAGATGAAGCAGGCATGCACAACAGGTGGCGACGGTTGCGTCTCAGAGTCGTCCCCTGTTGTGTCTCAACGATGTAAGACCTGGGAGTAGTACTGTCACTAGCAACTACAGCAGGGGTCCCCCAGGTGTTCTGGTGATCCAACTTGGAGAGGATGTTGTCGCCTGATTTCAGTGGGGGTAAGTGCTTTGTGCCATGACGCTGATTATAGTAGAATGCTTGTCTCCGTTTTTCTTTAGCATCCTTACACCTGACCGCTCGTAGATCAGGCCATCTGGGTTGGAGATTTGACTCGAGCGTGGGGAGTGTTGTTTTGATCTTTCTTCCCATGAGTAATTCTGCAGGGCTGACACCTGTGGTGGCGCACGGGGTAGAACGGTAACACATGAGTGCGAGCAAAGGGTCTTTCTGTTTCAAGATTCTCTTTGCAATCTGTACCCCTCTCTCAGCGTGTCCATTTCCTTGAGGGTTATGTGGGCTCGAAGTGATGTGCTGAAAATCGAACTCTTGAGCAAACTCCTGAAATTCTGCACAGGCAAACTGTGGCCCGTTATCCGAAACAACTTGGTCCGGGCAGCCGAAGCGAGCAAAGAGTGCCTTTAGTTTTAGCACCACTTGTGACGCAGTCGTCGTCGGCATGTGGAGTATCTCAAGGAACCTGGAGAAGTAATCTGACACTACCAGGTAAGTGTGTTTGTTAAAGTCACACAGATCGATTGCAAGTCTTTCCCAGGGTCTGCCAGGTAGTGGGGTAGAGATGAGTGGCTCCCTACGCTGAGAATGTTTCATCTCTCGGCAAGTTTGACAGGATTCCACTTTCAGTTTAATGTCAGAAGAGATGCCCGGCCACCACACGGAAGCATTAGCCCGCTCTCTGCATTTGGTCAGACCCTGATGTCCATCATGGATCCGATCTAGTATGTCCGCTCTTAAAGTGGATGGGACTAACATGCGACAGCCTCTTGTGACAATCCCATTGTATTCTGACAGTTCACTTTTGATTGGGTAGTAGTCTCTGATGGCTATGGGGACATTTCCTATGTATTCTGGCCATCCCGACTTAATATACTGCAGTATCGTCTGTAAGTTACTGTCGGCTGCTGTGGCCAAACGTATAGACTCTAGCTTTTGTGGAGTGGCTGGCATGCCTCTGATAATGGCTGCAATGTAGCACTCTATATCAGAATGGGTTTCGCTCACCTCCGATGTGCACTGTAATGGGCTGCGGGAGAGTGTATCTGCCACGATGAGAGTCTTTCCTGGTGCATACTCTGCTGAAGGTTTGAACCTCATGAGTCTCATCAAGAGTCTTTGGCAGCGTATGGGGACATTGTCCAAGTCCTTTTTATTCATCAGTGGCACCAAGGGCTTGTGGTCAGTGACCAGTTTGAAGCTCTCCAGCCCAACCAGATATTTTTCAAATCTCTCGCATGCCCAAACACAAGCCAGACATTCTTTTTCTATCTGGGCATACCTGGTTTCAGCGTCAGACAAGCGGCGTGAACAGTAAGCGACTGGCTTCCAGTCCCCCTCGTGTTGCTGCAGCAGCACGCCTCCGATGCCGTAGCTGCTGGCGTCTGCTGATACTGCTGTAGGTCGATTCACATCATAGAACTTTAGTACAGGAGACGTGGACAGAATGTCTTTGATTCGCTGGAACGCCTCCTTCTGCGGGTGGTCCCACGTCCATGTAGTCTTATGGTGTGTTCACACAGAGCAGCGTTTTGACCTCCAAGCTTCCAGCTTCCATGTAAAGTCAATGGTGGACGCACCTAGGCACCTCCTGGCGTCTGGCGTCAGGTCGCGTGCGTGTTGCGCGTTCTGAGGAGCGTTTTTCCGTGTACGTGAACCGGCGTCGGCTTCCAAGTTCCGCTTCAGCTGAGCTGAAGTTTTCGCGGTTCAAACGTTCAAACGCCGCTCAAATCTACCTGATTGGTTGGTGTGTCAACCAATCAGGGAGAGTCGGGGTGGAGCTATGTGACGCGGAACGAGGGGACGGTTGTGCGCATGCGCAACTGTGTGACGCATTGTTTGTTGGACAGATAGAAAGCGCGAAGTTGTGTACAATGGAGGAGAAACTCATCGTTGCTGTGTGTACCCATCCAGTCCTTTACGACCAGTCAAATGTCCTCTACAGAGACAGAAATAAAAAGCTCGTTGCCTGGCGGAGTGTCAGTGATGAAGTCGGTTTACCGGGTAAGTTTTTAATGGTGAACGTTTCACGTTTAGCCAGTTTAAGCTCTGCTAGCCGTTTTGATTTGATGTTTGTTCATTCATTATAAAAGAACAATACAAGACAGTTTCATCAGATACAAGAATACAAGTCGGATAAAATAAATGGAGCACAAAGAAGATGAAATCCTATTATATCTGCCCCTTATTTCACAGTTTGTTCAAACAATCATAACCTTCAAACTACATCACAAATTGGATAAAAATAAGAATGATTTCAGCTATCACAAAGTATACCGGGTACTCCGGTTTCCTCCCACAGACCAAAAAACATGCTTGTTAGGCTGATTGGTGACTCTAAATTGACCCTAGGTGTGAGTGTGAGAGTGGATGGTTGTTTGGTGTGAGTGAGACAGGTCCCTCTTGTAAATGAGTCCCCGTGACTCAACGAGGCTAGCCTGTATAAATAAAGGTTGAATGAATGAATGAATGAAATAGCCAACACATTTAACGTTTTTCAATGCCTTTGTTTAGTGGAAACATGCAAGAAGAGGTGGAAGAGTCTCCGGGACTAATAAATAAATTGTTTATTTGTTATTTGATTCACAGAAACTATTGACGCAGGTGTGTTGGAGCTGTCTCAAACCGTATCTCCAGTGACAACTCCTGCTCCAGTGAGAACTACTTCTCCTGTCACATCATCCACCACGTCTGTGATGCCAGCACCTTCGTCTGCCCCAGGTGTGACTCTCATCGTGCTTTTTGTGTAGATTTAGTGTCAAAAAACCACAGACACAAATACACACACAACTGATCCAGTGGTGGCAAAATCTCCCCCACTTCAAAACACACCCACACACACAGAACATATGTAAACTCATAAGAACAATTAATTGAAAGCTCATCTAACATTCAACACATGTACTGTGTTCTTTACAGGATCAGCGCAGAAGAGACCCCGTAGGGAGCAGGGACCCATGCAGCGGAAGGATTTTGAACGTGAGGTCCTTCAATTCTTGAATACAAGAAAAGATATGGCTGCCACACTGCCCCCACCACCACCTCCCGCCTGCGAAGTAGAGCGTTTTGTGATGTCGTTGGTAGCTCCCCTGAAACGTATGCCTGCATTACAGCGTGAGAGACTTCAATATAAAATCTACACCATGGTTTATGAGGAGTCCACTGGCGACAGAGTGGGTCCAGTGACATCCCAGGAAGGCTAATATAATATATATATACATATACACTTTGTATATACATATATATATACACTTTGTATATATAGATATACACACACATATATATACACACATATATATATACACACATATATATATACACACATATACACTTTGTATATATATATATGGATATATATGGATATATAATTTGTTTTTTTTTAGATAGCAATGTGTTTTCTACTTTTAAATAAATGTGTTTTCTACTTTTAAATAAATGTGTTTTCTACTTTTAAATAAATGTGTTTTGTACATAGAATTGGTGTGCAAGTCTTTACATGCGTAGGAGAAACTTGCTGGCTGGTGTAAATCTACATAAGAAACTTTACATTTCATGTAGATAGCTTTAATATTGCAGGTTTGTTACTAGCACTTTCTGGCATTTGTATGATTTCATATGAATACAGTGGAACAGGGCAGAAATATACTATTTCTGTAAAATTTTGGTTTTAGTCTGCTATTCATTTTTTGGTCCTTTATGTTAATATTAAATGTTGGCACAAAAGTTTCCCCAAATAACAAATACAGTACTAGTTCAGTACGACTTCAGATAATCATTTTCTTACTTACTTAATAAAAAGTAATTATTAGAGATTATATAATGAAATGTAAGTTATATAAGGTATCACCATAAACCGGAAACAGTTGCGTTTCTGTTAATAGTCGTTTATGTATGAATACTTAAGTAAAACTAACCGAAAGACAGAACAGAAATTTATCACACAATTTTCATCTGTAAGTTTTAATGCAATTATACACATTCAACTAATGCAAATGTGGATAGGACAGTGTTCACAATGAACGTCGTGTACTTGGTCATATAAAGAACTAAATTAAACAAAAGTAATAAGTATAACAAGAAACTGTTCAGAATGACTTGGCTCTGCAGGTGATTTGGTGGAACGTAACCGAGCCGTTGCAAGTCAGTGGGGGTGATGGATGACTACTCTGTTTGCTGCCATGCCACTGCTCCTTCTTCTGAGAAGTATCTCATGAATGCCTCTCTGGCCACAATTGCATCTCTTGCCGCACAGTTTGCTCCCACTCTCTGGACACCAGGAAGGGGTTCTTCCGTTCCACGGTGTGCTGGTATGTCGTCACCCCGGATGAAATTGTGGAGAACACAAGTGGCTTTCACACACTTCTCCACGCAGAGCCTGACCAAAGATGGAGTGGGCCAGGACCCCGCCGTCACTGGTTCTTCCATACCCCCCAACATCAATGATACGGAACCTGTATTCCAACACGAAAGCTGTTTGCTATGGTCCTGTAGGAGCCCCCAGTAGCAAAAAACCTGCATAGAGAAAGAGTAATTACAATTATTACAGACATGACATTAAACGTACAACATCTGTAATGCACATAATAGAACCTACACACACACACACACACACACCTCTATATGTATACACACTAGGATGTGTGGCCAACATCACTCAGATAGACACAATACTGTATGTATGTACTTATGTACACACTCTTCTGTATAAAGAATAATATGTATTTCTATACCGGTGTATATATATATGTGACACAGACACACAGACAGACATTGGCACTTTTTATCTGTTGTCCCAAAATAGAAAAGAAGAATATGTATTTATATATATATATTATATATATATATATATATATATATATATATATATATATATATATATATATATATATATATATATATATATTATATGACAGAAAGAGAGACAGATATTCGCGCTATATTTATCTGTTGTTGCAAATAACCAACCGGAGACAGATGGCCAAGCGTTCTTCAGCTGGGATCGCGCGCCTGTAGTTGGTGTCCTGGTAGGTGATGCGGGCACCAACACGAGACAGCAGGTCGTCAAACTGGGCACGGGTCAGACGGAAGTACCGCTGAAAGCGCTGCTCGTCCATGCGCAGCTCCTGGATTAAATGGTGAAACTCCCCGAATTCAGAACGCCTCTGAATAGTTTCGTGAACCCAGACACGGCGCCTTGCACGTCTTCGGCGTGCCACTAGCAAACATATTAATAAAGCTGCCTCCACATCATCCGCCATTTTGAGAACAGACGACGACAACAACAACACATCAGACCGGAAAGAGAATCACGACGCTCCTCCCACACCCCGCCCCCACGACGCCGCTGCCACGAAGCCGCCGCAACACTACAGTTTGGACACCAGGGGGCAGCACGTCCACTTCCGTGCGTGAGGAGCGTTTTGGAGGTTCAAAACGCTGCTCTGTGTGAACACACCATTAGATCTCAACTGTTCATACAGTGGCTGACCCACTGTTGACAGGTGTGGAATATACTTCCCCAAGTATGTGAACATGCCGAGAACACGTTTTAAATCTTGGACATTTTGTGGTTCTGGTAGCTCTTGAATAGCTTTTACTTTGTTGGGATCAGGTTTCACACCTGACTTGTCAATCACCTGGCCCAGGAAGTGAAGTTGGTTCTGTCTGAACACGCACTTGTCTTTATTCAGCTTTAGGCCAGTTGACTCGATTCTCTCCAATACTTTGTTTAGCCGCTGATCATGTTGTTCTGCAGTGTTGCCGTATACCAGTATGTCATCCATGTAGATGGCGACTCCTTCTAGATCATTTAAGGTCTCTGCCATTTTCCTCTGGAAGATTTCTGGGGCACTTGTGATGCCAAAAGGTAGACGTTTGAATGCGTATCTTCCAAAAGGTGTTATAAATGTGGTTAGCTTGCTGCTTGTCGGATGAAGAGGGATTTGCCAAAACCCTGAAGCAGCATCCAGTGATGTAAATGTGGTGGCTCCACTTAGCTTTGCAGTGATTTCTTCAGCGGTTGGGAGAACATATCTCTCTCTCTTTACTGCCTCGTTTAGCCTTTTCAGATCAACGCAGATGCGCACTTTGCCATCTCGTCTTGGGACTGGCACCATAGGTGCGCACCAATCAGTTGGTTCTGTCACCTTTTCGATCACACCATTCTCCTCCATGCGTTGTATTTCCTCTCTTACTTTCTCGATGAGAGGTAGGGGAACTCTGCGGGCCGTGTGTACAGCGTATGGCTCTGTGTTATCATTTAGCTGTATTTTTACGGGCTCTGTCTTAAGAGTCCCATGTTCACCAAATGCGGTGTGCACTTCCTCGATGCGTTTAACTAGTCCCATTGTACACGCTGTGTCTCTGCCTAGCAGGCTGTTAGCTGTGTGACTATGGATCACATACACTGGGAATGAGTAGTGCTTCTCCTTGTATTTTGTACTGGCCTGAAACTTCCCCATACAGTTGAGCTGACCACCTGGGCTGTTTATTGGAGGAATGTTTGACTGAATCAGTTTTTGCTCAGGGACTAATGTGTTAAATGTCTCTCTGTCCATGATGTTTAAATCTGCCCCTGTATCAATTTTAAAGGTAACAGGTGTTGCACCAATCAGAATTTGTACAGACCATTGATCTCTCTCTCTATTAGCGTCTGTGACTGCCCCGAGGAAGTATGGTGTTTGTGAAACTGGATCTGTCTCTGTCACTTCCCTGATTGATCTGCTGTGGCACATTATTTCCCAGTGACCCACCTTTTTGCATTTATTGCAGGTTGATCTCTTAGCTGGGCATTTATCTTGGTCTTTATGCTTTATTTTGCCACATCTTCCACATTTTGGTTCTGTTGTTCGATCTCCACTTTCCCTCTTTTTGTTTTTCCATTGTGGACGTCCCCTGTATGATTTAGCTTGTGCGATCTCCTGTACTGCTGCGCACGCCTCACTCTGCTGGGACATCTGCCTGGACACCTCCTCGGACTGGCGCACAGCTTGAATAGTTTGGGCTAACGTGAGTGTTGACTCTAGCTGCAGTTTACGTGACAGCTCTTTGTCATTAATGCCCACTACTATGCGGTCCCTAATGTGCTCCTCTCTGTGTGTCCCAAAGTCACAATGTTCAGATAGGTCATACAAGGCTCTGATAAACGTTTCAACGTTCTCACCGGGCCGCTGCACTCTCTGGTGGAAACATGCGCGCTCGTGAATTACGTTCCTTTTGGGGTAGAAGTACTCGTCGTATTTTCCTAACACGACGTCAAATTTATTTTGATCATCCTCCTCAAAAGTGAAAGCCTTAAAAATGTTTTCAGCCTCCGGGCCCATGGCGTATATTAAAGAACTGACCTGGACCTCGCCGTCCTCTTTATTCAGTTTTGTCGCCAACCGAAAGCGTTTGAAACGTTGTTTCCAATCTTCCCATTCTGTCGGGCGGTCAAATGGAAAACTCTCCGGTGGGTTGAACTTGGCCATTTTCCTGAAGTCGTGTGTCCAACGTCGACTTCTGACACCATGTAAAGTAACTGAATGTCCACACACTTGTTCAGCTTTTACCAGAACTCTTCTTTATGCCAGCTCAGAACCAACACAGCATATGACATGAGCAGCAGGATCGAATAACACAGATCACTCTGCTGGCGTTACCATGACAACCCCCTTACGTGCAGCACAGTGACTAACTGTAACTAACTGTAACTAACTGCTGAAATATCAGTCCTTATATGACAGTTATTGCAACTAACCTAAATGTTGGTGATTCCACATCTGAAAAGGGGATGCAACCTTTTCACAACATATGCATTAACTGTTCCGTGGCACTCTTCATTCAGTTGCACTGATGTATTTACCTTGGACGCTGTGGAGCCAAGCTAACATTAGCCATTTCAGGTTGTTTGTCTAAGAAAAGAATACGAGCTAACGTTAGCATCGTGTTTGCATTTGAGCTGACCTACTGCTTTAAATCGAGTATAACTTGTTAGCTACCTTAATGTTGGTATGAGACGTAGTTTAGTTTTATTCACCTGATAGGGACGGACCACGTTACTTCTGAGCGAAAATAATCCGGCGGAGCGCGTCAAAGACGGACCACTCTGTTACTTCACCCTCCTTTGCATGATATAAATTTATTGCAAGTGCTGCACTGAGCTGACTGGCCATTTTATTAAAGTTAAGCCACGCTTTCCACCGCAGTTGTATAAACACTTCTGGTGGATTCTTCTTTGTGGTTTTTTTTCTTCTTCTTCTTTTGGTTTGGCGGATTGCAAACATCGTTTAGGTGCATACCGCCACCTACTGAGCAAGAGTGTGTAGCTCATGTCCTCCTTTCCTTATACAGTTCTATTTTTAATATGTGATATTTTAATATTGATGTTTTGTAAATATTTAAACAATGCTTTTCTAATATCATTTATTTTATTCCTATCACCTTCAGTTCCTAATATTCCTTCTAAACTCCAAACTCTCCCTGTCTCTTTGACTTTTTCTTTCAATCTCTCCCTATCATCTGTATATTTAATGCACTCCATCAGTACATGTTCTACACTTTCTGTATCCCCACATTCCTCACATCTGTTATTCCGTTTCCCCATCATGAACATTGTCATTTAGAAGTGTATGGCCTACCCTCATTCTCATTACCATCACCTCTTCTCTTTTACATCTTTCTCTATAATTATTTATTGTAACTGATTTTTGTATTTTGAATAATCTTCTTCCTTTCTTGTCTTCATTCCATCATTTCTGCCATTTTTCTTTTCCTTTAATATTTGACTTGCCCTCTCCTTTCCTTAATGGTATATTAACTGTTATTTCTCCTTTCAATGCTTTTTTAGCAAGTTTATCTGCTCTTCATTACCTTCCCCCTCGTGTGCTGGCACCCAACAAAACTATATATCAATTCTACCTCTTTTTTATTTTTTGACATAGCGCCCCCCTCTCCAGGTACTCCGGTTTCCTCCCACAGACCAAAAACATGCATGTTAGTCTATAAAAGCTAAGTCTGGTCCTCTGGACATTAAAAAAAAAAAAAAAAAAAATTGTAGAAACGTTTCGTCTTTCGTCCGAAAGACTTCCTCAGTCTGAGGTGCTGGGTTCAGCTCAGTCTTATAAATAGCACCCTCTCACAGTGTTACACAACCAGTTGGCTGATGACAGCCGAAACCAGCTGCTCACATGATCAAGGAGGACCATCAGCCTAACGATGGATCGTTAGCACCCTGATGGTTGTTTGCTATTCACAGAGGGCTGAGTGATACCAGCAATCACAGCATTGTAGGAGGGGGACAGTTGAACCCGGAGGCCTCCACCCCTGTTTAATGATGGGCGGTTTCTTTTCACAAAGATGGCCTCCTTTACTCCTCTCTCAAACCATCGTTCCTCTCTATCAAGGATGTGAACATCTTCATCCCTGAAAGAGTGACCGCTGGCCTGGAGATGAGTGTAGACTGCAGAGTCCTGACCTGATGATGTTGATCTTCTGTGCTGGGCCATCCTTTTGGCAAGTGGCTGTTTAGTTTCCCCCGATATAAGACTGATCATAGCCCTCCTGACACTGAACAGCATACACAATATTACTCTGTTTTTGCATGTTAGGCTGATTGATAACTCTAAATTATCCCTAGGTGTGAGAGAGTGAATGATTGTTTGGCTCGTTTGTCTCTATGTGGCCCTGTGATGGATTTGCGACCTGTCCAGGGTGTACCCTGCCCCTCACACTGTGATTGCTGGACATGGGCACCGGTGACCCCCATGACCCAAAATGGAAGAAGCTGGTAATAATAATAATAGTAATAATGAATTCTATTTATAACGCACTTTTCATTAATGAAAATCTCAAAGTGCTACAAGGTGCAACAGAATTAAATGTCAATAAAACAAGTAATAAAACAAGTAAAATCAATAACAGTATCAACTAAGATCAAAAGTAGAATCATGAGGAGGTAGAGTATGCTCGGTTGAAAAGAAAGGTCTTCAAGCCGCTCTTAAAGTCAACCACAGACTGTGGGGCTCTCAGACAGTCAGGAAGAGAGTTCCACAGGCGGGGGGCAGCCACACTGAAAGCCCGGTCTCCCATGGTCCTTAATTTGGTTCTCGGAATGTGAAGGAGATTACTGTTCTGTGACCGCAGCGACCGGGTGGATGAGTATGGAATAAGAATATCCTTCAGATAATCTGGTGAAGCTCCATGTAAGCATTGATGTGTAATGAGAGCAGTTTTGTACTGAATTCTGTAGGCGACAGGAAGCCAATGAAGGTTATGGAGAATGGGCGTAATATGTTCAAATTTACGAACTCTCAACAAGATCCTTGCTGCACTGTTTTGAATATATTGAAGTTTCTGAAGGTTTTTGCCAGGGATTCCAATAAACAGGGAGTTGCAGTAGTCGAGCCTGGAGGAGACAAAAGCATGGACGAGCTTCTCAGCATCGGAAAAAGTTAGGGATGGGCGAAGTCTGGAGATGTTTCGAAGATGGAAGAAGCAAGTTTTAAACAGAAGCTTAATGTGATTTTCAAATGTAAGATTGGAGTCCATTTTTATTCCAAGATTAGTAACAGAGGTGGAGAGGGGGATGTCTTGTCCAGAAAAGGAAAGTGTTGTTATAGAAGATGTTTGTACCTGGTGAGGGGTAAAAGATAATGGATGGATGGATAGAATTCTCAGAATAGTGTAAAATTTTGCTCTGAATAAAACTGAATTTTCCTTTTAATAGAAAAGTTTTTTACTCCAGTTATAGAGCCAAATTTTACTTTATTTCACTCACTGTGTAACTGTATTACAGTCTTTATACTCGGCAATTTTTTAAAAGGTACAATAAATAGAGCAGAAATCAGCATTTTAACAGCCACCTTTATTGTTCACAGAAAACAGTATGGAAAAATATAAAAACTGACATTGCCATGACTGTATGACACCTGTAAATCAAAAGCTTTGGAAGCGAAAAGCTCTTCGACATAAATGGCATGAGGTCCATCTGTTGTACAAAAAAATTGAAAAGCATTGAAATGTTCATTCACACTGCAGTGCAAAAGTAACCAGTAACCTGTCATCGTTCACAACATTATCATAGATCTTGTGAAAAAACTGGCATTTTGCAATGTATGGTTGTTAATAAATGTTTGGTTCATGGTCTGACAACTTTGATCTTTAATAGTCAGATGATAAGACCATTGGGTTGAAACAACAAGGCAACCACTAATGCTCCTAGGATAAATAGTGTTACTTACTCAGTACCACTTTACAAAAAGGCTCCCCTTATAGAGGCACTAATAAAATATCTATAAGCTCAAAAACCGTTCAATACAGAAACAACATGATTTTATTTGTAACAAAAGACATTTCACTCTTCATCCGAGGAGCTTTTGAAGAGCAAAACGTCTTCTGTTACAAATAAAGTCCAGTTGTTTCTGTATTTAACGTTTTTTGATTTGATCATGTCCTGGATGACAGAATCTTCACCAGCATATCTATAAGCTATTTATTAGACATCTATAAGGGTAGTCTTATTGTGAAGTGTTACCCTTACTTTTTATATACAAGAATACTTCTGTGCAGTGCCCTGACGTGACTTGGCGCTGTATAAATAAACTGCATTAAACTGAATTGATTGAAACAAGAGCAGATATGTAATTTTTTAATTTATTTATATTACTTCACACTATTTTCTTGAGTTTTTAAAGCTGATGTTTTTCATGTGGCAATAGAATAAAAAAGCTTAATCCATCTCCCATCTCTCTTGATGTAGGCACTTGATACTGAGAGAGTCAAAAGTAGTGTCAGCATGTTAGGACAGTGGAGAGAGTTCTGTTGCTGAGGTGAGTGATGAAGATCAGCTATGAATGAAATCTAAAATGTACACTCAAATCAATATTTATTTTTGAGTGAATTTTAGTCAATAAACTTGCATGACCAGATACAATGTAAATGACAGAAGCGTTAATTATATTTTTCATTCAACCTTTATTTAGTCAGGTAAATCTTATTGAACCTCATGGGCTCATTTACGAAAGCGACCTGCTAAAACTAAAGAACGATGAACAGCAATGGTAGAATTTCCTTAAACAATAAACAATGAACAAACAATAAACAATAAACAATAGAAAACAAAAAAGAGAAAAAACAAAAAGAAACTTTTTTTTTTTTTAAACAAAGTATCAAAAAACGAGCAAAACATAAGGTAGACGTATAAAATCAAAGACAGGAACAAATCTGCATTGGTTTGCATTTGATTCACCAGATCATCTCCTGGTGAATCAAATATAATTAACGCTTTAATAATTAAATGATTCATCTCCTGGAGATGAATCATTTAATTAACAAATCATTAAATTACATCATAACATATGTACATTGATGATCGATCAGATTTTCCTATAATTTAAACTTCAGCACAGATGAAATACGCATACGTAATTTCTTGGAACAACACAACAAGTTATGGATCTTAGAAAAACTTATATCTGCAGGTATATTTTTTTTCAACCTTGGCTCTCGACGGAGGCAGTCGCAAGTCCTTTCCTCTCCCGTCCTTCCACCCCCCCCCCAACTTCAACTTCTCCAGCAGACTGGGGAAGAAACAGGAAGTCAGGGTTTTTGAAGAGGGCTTGACCTCCTGATTTCTGGTTCTTCTGATTGGTTCGTTCGACCAGTGGGAGGAAGTTACTTGAAATTATCATAGTTCAAGGCGAAGGTCAGAAGCAGTCAGAAACAGAAAGGATTGTTTAGAGAGAAAGACAGAATACAGTCGCCATTTAAGTTATTAACTGATTAAGCTGATTCTAACTTCTAAACAAATCTGAAAAGTTCCACTTGACATATTATTTAACTTTAGACAGAGTTCTTTGAATAAGACATATTGAAAAATATACCAGCATAGTAATGATCATTTACATATTGAAGAATAACACTGCTCATACGAATAACACAAGGTTATGCATTGATTATATTTGAATTAGCACAAAGTAAAATAATAAGAGAGTCTCTTGGGATTTAATTTGTGTCTTGATTCAAATTAATGTAATAAAATAGTATCCACTCTTTCCTTGAAGAGCTCAAAGAAAAATCAAAAAGGCGTTCAATTCAAGATCAACTGGACTTTATTTGTAACAGAAGACGTTTCGCTTCTCATCCGAAAAGCTTTATCAAAGAAAAAGTGTACCACTAAGTTTTCAGATACACAGGTATCTCACTACACAGTTCTCCATCATTGTGGATGGAGTCCAAGACATTTCAGGATCTGAGCAAGAAGCCATATGCCTCCGTTATGTAGATGGTGACCTTCTACCACATGAAGACTTTATGGGTCTTTATGAAGTGTCATCTACTACAGGAAAGGATTTAGCACAGGTGGCTACTGATGTTCTTATACGTTTGAACTTGCTCTTGTCCTGCCTTCGAGGGCAGAGCTACGTTGGGGCTGCAAATATGTCAGGTGCAGTTAGAGTAAAAGAGTGCAAGCGGTTTTAAGACAGGCACATCCTCTAGCTCTCCATGTTCACTGTGGCCCTCACTGTGTCAACCTTGTGGCTTAGACAGCTTGTAGCTCATGTCCTGTTGTGACTGATGCACTGGATTTAGTTCAAACTTGGCACCCTATACCATCAATCCAGCAAATACAAGACAATTTTTAAAGAGATCACCTTGTCCCAAGTGTGGAGTTTCAGAACTCTCAAGCCCTTCTGCCCTACACAATGGCTTATGAGAAGAGCAGCCATTCAGGCAGTGGTAGGACAATATGAGGAGGTTTTGCAGTCTTGAGGAAATGGCTTCATCAGGATCCTCTGACACATGAACAACAGCAAGAAGACTCTTGGAACGCTTTGAGAAAGGGCAGGGTTGACTTTTTCTAGCCTGTGAAGTTCTTCAAGAGCTTTGAGTGTCTTAACCGCTCTCTTTAGAGCAAGACTGCCAGTGTTCCAGGGATGCTGGCTGCTGTTGATTGTGTCAGAAAAACCATTCAAGTAAAGAGATCTGATGAAAATTTAATCAGATTTACACAACTGTCTTGTGACAAGATATGTGAGTTAGACATCGAGTCTATCCAGATACCCCATATCCGAAGACTCCCAAAACGCTCCACAGGAAATGCACCTGAATTCAGACCAACATCCACTGAAGAGTACTTCAGAATTGAGTTCTTCAAACTGTTAGATGAGGTTGATATACAGTTGGCAGAACGGTTTGACCAGCACAGCTTCAAGACTTTCAGTAAGCTTGAAAGGGTGCTTATTTCTGGAAAGGTGGAGGATGTTGTCAGTAGTTACTAGACATGTAACGGTACACGTGGGTGTACCGAACCGTTTCGGTACGGCACGTTCGATTCGGTCCACCTACGTACCGTTTCGGTTATTTTTTCACTTATTAAATGTTATTAACGGGAGAATACGTGCGCCGCGGAACTAAATTTCCTGGGCGCGTTTCAGCACGGCGCCATTATCTTGCAGCACACGTAGCATTAACAGCCTAGCATGCATGTCGTTGTTTGGGAACGTTATGGCTTTCTTGTTAAAAGACGAGCGCATATCCAAAGCTGTGTGTCGACGTTGTTTCACAAGACTGGAACTGCAGCAGCAACACGTCTAACTTGTTACCGCGCTTGAAACGATGTCATCCGAACGTGAACGAAGAAAAGCAGCATGTTGCAGAAAGACCGCTAACAGCAGCTGCATTTAAACATCTATCACGTCAACACTTCAGCCAAAATGTTCAGCACTTTGAAAAAGTTAAAACTGATATTGTCAACAAGCCCTGGAGCTGATTAAAGCTTTGCCCTGATGATGATGACCGAGAGATTCACCCAGCTCATAACAACCATTCAAGAAGAGGAATTGTTCTTTTATTATTATTATTGAATTGAAAAAGTCCTTGAATTGAAAAAGCCCTTAGGACAGAGGGTGAAACGTTTTTCTGTAACAAATAAAGTCCAGTTGTTTTTGTATTGAACGCTTGTTCTGATTTTATCATGTCCTGGATGACTGAGAATCTTCACCAGCATATTATTATTATTACAGCAAACCCTCGACCTATGTCACCCGTGACCTACGGCAACTCAGACTTACGATTTTATCATATTTAATAAAAATATGATAAAAAAAAAAATAATTTGTGTGTGTTTAAATGTTATTAATTTCATGTGTACAGCACTTTGTTGCAGCTGTGGTTGTTTTAAATGGCTTTATAAATAAAGTACAATTATTAATATTATGTTTTTATTACAACTTCCGGTCGTTTCCGGTCGCCATTTTACAATTCCCAAGTGCGGTCAATGGAGCTCCGCCATAGAGGCTCCTGTCAGAGGACCGTGTGTCCGATCAGGGTTGCCTCATACGGATAAATTAGCTGGAAACACTCGGTCAACTCTGTGGACGTCTCAGGCCCGGAGGAGCAGCCGCCGATCGCCCCGCGATCGCTCCCACAACGCCGCCCGACATGCTAACGACAGCAGCTAACAGAGCAGCTAACACAGGCGAAGACACCGAGCCGACATGCCGCGGAGGGGCCATCTGCGGCCGGGAGCTCGCCGCAAATGTCCGCCTGGCAGCCTAAGATGTCGGGGGACACCGAGCTAACGCGGAGATACAAAGCCGACAGCCTTTTTGAATGAACTGACATGCTAACAAGTGGTGCTACTGGCGGGGCCTAGCAGCTAACGCCGAGCAGCTTGTTTTAGATGGAGGAACATCGCGGAGAAACGGCTTTGAGTAAGTTTTTTTTTCTGGCTCCAAATGTATGAAGTTAAGAAGCTAACAGTCCTTCTTTTAAACAGTTTTGACCACGTGTGTGCGTGTGGAGCGTAAGGAAGCTGGGGGAGCTCGGACGGGTGCAAGAGCTAATGCTAAAAGACGAAGGCAGGCTTTGACCAGCTCAAAGTAAGAAATTATATTTTTTATTTATTGTACAGTACTGTATTCATTTACTGTACATGTAACGTTCTGTGCATGTTTATGGCCTAGTATGTCTGCTTGTTCAGTCTCATGCCGTTAAATATGTGTGCGGCGCTCCGTTAGCGGTATAGCCGCAACCTATGTCAGAAACGCGACGCGAAGTACGACAACATCGACCTAAGTCACACCCGTAGGTCCCAATCCCTGACGTAACTCGAGGGTTTGCTGTATTATTATCTAATTAAACTTTTTTATTTAAAATCATACTCAACTTTTTTTTTTACCTCTTTGTGTTTTATTTTATAGTCTGGGGCAGAAATAGCAGTTTACTTCTTCCTCTTCAGGGAAATCTACCACATCACCTGCAGCTAAGAAGTCTGTGATGAATGAACTCTGAACTTTTCCAGGGACCTGTCCCACCTGGAGGAGCAGGTCCAAGAAGAGGTTGTGAGAACTGAGGACAAATACAGTCACACTGCTGCTACTGTTGTTAGTGAGATGGCTGGAGATATTCACTGCAACTAGATCTGTGCTTTTAGCAGAAAATGTGGACAAGTTGGTCTTTTTGGACAAAAACTTAAAACTTGATTACCGGTAGTTAGATTGTAAACAGTCTGTTGCTGCTTATTGTTCTGGTTCTGACTGTTATTATATTTATTAAGATTTTTTTTAATGTTAGTATAGTTTATTTATTATAAAGAGTGCCGTTTATTTAAAATATCATCCAAATGGGTCACTTTTGTTGATTTTTATACAAATGTATTTTTGGCATATTTTCAAAATACTGTAAACATTTTGTAAGTCTTTATTTAATTTTATTTTTGTACCAAAAATAAACCAAACCGAGCCCCCTTGAAACTGAACCAAACCGAAATGTGATTTTAGCGTACCGTTACACCCCTAGCAGTTACCCATAATTAAATTTGCATTTATTGGAGGTACAGCTGGCAATGTTTAAACTGCAGTATCCCTGCAACACAGTTAATTAAGTACAGGTGGTCTCCGACTTATGAGCGCCCTGACCTACGAGCGTCCGACTTTACGAGATTATCATAATTAATAAAAATATGAAAAAAAATATATATATATATATTTTTTTTGTGTGTGTTTAAATGTTCTTAATTTCATGTGTACAGCACTTTGTTGCAGCTGTGAATGTTTTAAATGGCTTTATAAATACGTAAAGTATCATTATTATTATTATTTTTTAATAATTTCGTGCTTTTTTGAACAACTTCCTGCGGGAACCAGGAACCGGAAATACCGCCTCCGCCATTTTACATTCATTAGTTCCAGAGTCTCGGCACTCGGCTTTCGGAGGACTGTTTCTCCCATAAGAGGATGCCTCATACGGATAAATTAACTGGAAACACTCCCTGAACTCTGTGAATGTCTCAGGACTGGAGCAGCAGCCGCGATCGCTCCGCCGATCGCTCCCACAGCACCGCGCGAGACCAGCAGCTCATGGTATGAGCTAAGGCTAACATGCTAAACCGGACCCCAGCACCAGAGCTGCAGCAGACAGCCGGCTTTGTGCGATCAGAGGTTCCTGGAGCTCGCCTCGATGTCGGACTGGAAGCAGAAGATATCGGGGGACACCCAGCTAACTTGGAATAACAAAGCCGACAGCCTTTTTGAAGCTGCAGCTAAACTGGACTGCCCGTAACTGCGCAGCGGACTCGGTGGGGCTACATGCTAACAGGTGCTGGCCTAATGGCGGCGCTGGCAGACGGCTTTTGGTAAGTTATTAAAACTTATTAAAACATTTTTCTGGCTCCAAATGTATGAAGATAGCATACTAACAGTCCTTCCTGTAAAGGGTTTGGACAGCATGGTGCTACAGGAAGCCTGGGAGCTCGGACGTAACACAGCGGAGGGAGGCAAACAGCTCAGCTCAAAGTAAGAAATTAATTTTTTATATTTTTTATTCATATTTTAAAGTATTTTAAAGTGTTAGGATAGTTGAAATGCTTTGTAACTGTTCATTACTGCACATGTACGTGCTTGTGCGGTACTGTATATAATTTTTTTTTTAAAAAGGTAGTCCCGAATTACGAATTTTCGGTTTACGAGCAACTCATAAGTACGGAACTCGCTTGTAAGTCGGGGACTACCTGTAGCAGTGACTCTCAGAGCTCTGCAGCCAGAGGTACGTGCTCTGTTCACACAAGTACAGTAGAGGTGTTGGTGAGGCTATTTCTTGTTGTGTCGTGCTCTTCAGCTGAGGCTGAAAGAAGTTAGTGCCTTAAGAAGGCTTCAAGACATTATGGCTTCGCTCTTCCATGAAACAGAAGCGTTTAAACAATGTAGCTGTCTGCCACATACACCAAGACAGACTTGATCAGGTGGACATGAAGGAGATTTGCCAGTCTTTTGTGTCTGTAAATGACAGAAGGCGGGACATTTTTGGATGCTTTGTCTAATTGGAGCAGGAAGAACTTGTTTTGTCTTGTCTTTGCTTTAAGATTTGAAAAGTCCAGTTGATGGTGATAACAAGCTAAGAAAGTGTTTATTTTTGTTGGTGTTAATATTGTTTGGCACAGTGTAATTTTGTGTTGTGAAGGCTGTGATGCCATGCCCTTTTTTGTTATGAGTACAGTAGGTCTATCACAAAAAATAAAATAAAAAAAGTGAAACGCCTCCCTAAATTCATTGTTGATGGTTATTAAAATTGCACCTGTTCATTGGGTAAATGTAGTTTTCTTATTTTTAAACATGCAGTTCAGTATCACCATTGCTTATGACAATGGCATGTTGTGTTAAATAAAATTAAATCAAAAATAATAAGAAGAAAAAAAGTGACTTGCACACCTAAACTCATTGTTTGCGATAAATTGTGTCATATTAATTTTATTACCTTAGCCATAGGAGTGAGATTAAAAACAAGGTGATGCATAAATGAACTACAGTACTTGAATGTCTCAAAAATAGTTGTTAAATCAAATGTTTACTTATGTAGGTAAACATAGATGTTTAACCCGTTAAAATACACCAGAATGCAGGAAATTGCATCTAATTTATTCAAAAATTTCTGTCTCCCCACACATTACAAATGTTTCTGACACCCATGAAAACAAGGATTATTATTCACAGTTTAACTGCTTTCCTCTGGTGTGGATTCCCATGTGTCTGTTTAAATGAGACTTACGTCCAAACCTTTGTCCACAAACATCACAAGCAAATGGTTTCTGTCCTGTGTGGACATTCATGTGTTTGTTTAAATATGATTTGACGCTAAATCTGTTTCCACAAACATCACAAGCAAATGGTTTCTGTCCTGTGTGAACTATCATGTGTGTGTTTAAAGTTGACTTATGTCCAAACCTTTGTTCACAAAGATCACAAGCAAATGGTTTCTGTCCTGTGTGGACTATCATGTGTGTGTTTAAAGTTGACTTATGTCCAAACCTTTGTCCACAAAGATCACAAGCAAATGTTTTCTCTCCTGTATGGATTATTATGTGTCTGTCTAAATGCGACTTCCGTCCAAACCTTTGCCCACAAAAATCACAAGCAAATGGTTTCTGTCCTGTGTGGATTATCATATGTGTGTTTAAAGTAGACTTCTGTCCAAACCTTTGTCCACAAATATCACAAGCAAATGCTTTCTGTCCAGTGTGGACTAGCATGTGCGTGTTTAAATGTGTCTTCTGTCCAAACATTTTTCCACATACATCACAAGCATGTGTTTTCTGTCCTGTGTGGACTATCAAGTGTGTGTTTAAATGTGACTTCAGTCCAAATCTTTGTCCACAAATATCACAAGCAAATGCTTTCTGTCCTGTGTGGACTATTGCGTGTCTATTTAAAGTTAACTTATGTCCAAACCTTTGTCCACACAGATCACAAACAAATGTTTTCTGTTCTGTGTGGACTATCATGTGTCTATTTAAAGTTGACTTATGTCCAAACCTTTGTCCACAAAGATCACAAACAAATGGTTTCTGTCCTGTGTGAACTATCATGTGTGTCTTTAGGTTACCTTTTAAGTTAAATATTTTTCCACAGTCTTCACAACTGAATGAGTTTTGTCTTGACTGTTTTTTCTTAACTAAGCCTCCAGTTTTCTTCACTTCAAAACATTCATTGATAACCAAACAACTTGAAGACGTCATTAACTGACTTGTCTTGTGAAATTGTTTCCCATGCTCACTAAAGCTGCAAGACTTCTTGACAGTGTGTACACCTGACTCAGGGGCTCTGCTCTCCTTCCAGTCTTTGTTATCATCTTCAGGTTCTGACCCATAGTCTGATAAGTCTTTTAGCTGAGAGTCAGAGTCATTTACCGGTACATCATCATCATCCTCACTGACTTCAGTCTCTGAAGAGCTGCAATCATCTCCATAAGTGTTTAGATCTGGGTTCCTGATAGTCTCTGCTCCTCCACAGTCCTCTCCACCAGTTGCTGCTTTCATCTGGTCAACTGAGCTGCAGGTTGGAAGATCTTCCTCTTTTACTTGGTGCTGATAAAGCTGTAAAAACAGAAGTTTCTCTTCATCTTCCTCACTCTTCAAAGGAACAGCAGTGAATGCAAACCCGGTGTCATCAGTCTCATTTTTCACACAAAACTGCTCTACCTCTTGACTGGTCCATAGTTCCTCCTCTTCCTCCTTAATGTTGAGGGTATCTGGATCCTGTTGGTCTACACCAAGCATCCGTACTTCAGGAGCTTCTTCTGTCATCAGCACCATCTGCTGAACATCTGCAGGGAACACTGAAAACATGAACATCAGGCACAGTTATAACTTTATATTCACACATAAAAGTGGTGCTTGAAAGTTTGTGAAGCCTTTAAAACTTCCTATATTTCTGCATAAAATGACCTAAAACATCATCAGATTTTCACACAAGTCCTAAAAGTAGATGAAGAGAACCAAGTTAAACAAATGAGACAAAAACATTATACTTGGTCATTTATTTATTGAGGAAAATTATCCAATATTACATGATTGTTCCTGAGATTTGTCAAGCTGTTTGATCAATAATGCATTAAATTAAATTAAGTATCGACAAGAGCAGTGCTCACATTCAACCTTTATTTATAAAGGTTAGTTTCATTGAGACTTGAGCACTCATTTACAAGAGAGATAGCCTGGTTAAAACCAGACCCTTGTCCTTCACTTCGCTTCGGACTAGGGTCTGGGACTTCTCCCATAGAGAAGGATTTCTCCGGTAGATTTTTGACCAGACCAATCAGAGAACAGAAGGGGCGGAGTTTTTGGCCCCTAACCCACGCCCCCACCTGTCCCAGCGCGCAGCCAGCGAGCAAGAGGAAGCGACTAGTGACCTGTCCCACTTGTTTCTCGCCATAAACTGGGAAAAGGGCTCTGTTACACCAGCCCAGTAAGTTTTTTTCCTGAGACGATCCTCTGCTCCACCAACATGACGGCTGTCTTATCGGAACAGAGGAAAAAGCCGCTGACGTCACTTCTTCAGTACGCCAGCCTCACAGGTCAGCACCAGTTTTATAATTTGATTATCAATGATGGATGCCGCTCACGTAGTAGTGAAATTAATTTTACTACACATGCGCCGGTTTTCAGAGATGGTTTTTACGTTGAAAAATCGACCCAGTACACCACAAATGGCGCCGGGTCACGGTTTCTCCGTCTGTGAGAACGGACCTGTATGGCAAGCTCTTTTAACATAAAATCGTGTAGTCTGACTATCCGTAATTACATTCTAGATATCAAAGAATGAGTTTCGACCAGTCACAATTCCTGTTGACTAGCCAGAATGTTAATTTGAGATGGTCCTGATCTTTTTGGGGAATCCCAGGACCCTGTCAGAGGGAGTTCCCCTGAGCAAGTGACGTGATTCAGGGCGGTCTTTACAGACATGTCCTTTTTCCGGATGGGACGGTCGTTTTTTCGGATGGGACGGTACTTGCCTGTCACAGTTAGTAAAGGGGGAGGGGCACCAGGCACGTCCCTTCACATAAACGTTCTGAAGCCGCTGACGGTACACAATGTCCTGAAACACTAGCGGCAGCGTATCATAAACCACTAGGGCGGGTGCGTCCAGCCCAGTTGTTGATCACAGCCACAAAACTGCTCTGCTGGGCGTACACACACACACTTGAAATCGTTTTTTTGTGGCAATATCTGATCATTTTAATCATGCAGATTGCATGATTATTTTGCAGTGAATCAAGTGTATCTTCAGTTTGCAGTGAAACTTGTAGCGGTTTATGTGGGGTTGTCAGCCTGAAGTGGTGTTTAAATTTGGGTTGAACAGTATCGGATTGACAATAAATGGACAAAGTTAATGGGAAACCAGTGATTCCCCTACCATTATATAGGCGGGGCGCCCGTCCCGTCAACAGAACCGAGCGCCCCGCCTACCCAGCGCTCCAACCACCTGTCGGCATTGATGTAATGCTGAACTAGCAGCTCGCACTGCAGGTGCACTAGCTGAAAAGCAGCCTCTTCTCTCACGCTGACACCCCCCCTCCACCACACACACACACACACACACACACACACACACACACGCGCGCGCGCACGGCTCACGTTTCTGTATCATGCTGCATTCACATCGAACGCGTTTTGAGCTGCAGGAGCGGCCGGTTTACATGCAAAGTCAATGGGGGACGCGCCTCTAGGGGTCGTGCGTCGCGTCACGTCCGTTTTGAGCGGCGCGGAAGGGGCGGCAGAGCGTTTTCCGTGCATGCGGTGCCCGCGGCAGCCGCAGCCGCTCGAGTTGAAAAATCTGAACTTTTGCCGCTCAACGCATCTTGACAACCAATCAGGGAGAGTCAGCTATGTGACGCGGTAACGAGGGGACGGATGTTGCGCAAGTGTGACGTATTGTTTGTGAGACACAGAAGTCTGAATGCCTCTGAATTGTTTAATGAACCCAGACACGGCACCTTGCACGTTGTCGGCGTGCTACTTTACTCAGTAAATACATTAAGCCAATTGTCTCCAGTTCATCCGCCATTTTGAGAACAGACAACAACAAAACATTCATTCAACCTTTATTTAGTCAGGTAAATCTCTCGAACATCAGACCGGAAAAAGAATCAAGACGCTCCTCCCACACACTGCCGCCACTGCTGCTTCTCGTTCCGGTCTGAACACCAGTGCGTCCACCTTGAGGCGTTTCGCGTTTTTTGGCCGCTCAAAACGCGTTCGTGTGAACGTAGCATCACCCTCCCCACAGACAAAAAAAAAAAACTGAACGCGTGGCTGAAATCTGAGAATTGACTGAGAATTGACTGAGAATCTTCACCAGCATGGCTGAAATGTCTCTCTTTCTCCTCTGCCCGGCTCCTACTGCGCCGGCTTTGTCTCCCCACACACACTTAGCGCACGGCTCAAGTTTGTCTCACCTTCTCCACCAAAAAATAAATAAATAAAACTGAACGTGTGGCTGAAATGGTTTTGTCTCCCCTCTGCTCTCCTCTTAAACTGCACGCGGCTTTCGGCTTTGTCTCTAACTGCCAGTATAAGTGCTACTGCGTAGCTCAGGGCGTGTCTTTGTCCCTAACCCTAACCCCCCCCGCCATGGCAAGTTATGTAAGGGAAACACTGGGAAACCCTCTTATTTGTGCAACAATAAATATTGTTAATTAACTTCATTCTGGCTGTTGTTTATTGCCCTTCGGCTGGAAAGAGTCATAACAAATGGCATTATACAATTCTTTCTTATTTTGCTGTACTCTTCTCAACAGGTCTCTTATCAACAGGTCTGGTTCCTGTAAGGTCCCATTGTGGCTTGTTTGGGCCAGTTCCTATGGGACCGGTTTATTTCTGTACCCACTGCACGCTTAGGACCCCTTTAGTGGGCGTGAAGTTCTCCTGCAGTGGGCGGGTAATAGCCTATATGCCACGGAGGGCCGTGACGTACTTCCGGTAAAATGCAACACATAGCCGTCACTTCCGGTTAGTATCCACTGCCGTTGTTGTTAGCGTTAGCTCCTAGTAGTAAACCATGAAAAAGACTCAATACGGAAAGCGTCTGCGAGCTACTGGCTCTTCAACTGAGTTCTGTTGTGTGCCGTTGTGTCCAGTAAGCAGTAGGTACAATAGAGTACTTAGTTTTTTTCATTTTCCTGCTGATGAGGAGTTAAGGCGACAATGGATCGTGGCTATCCGCAGGGAAAACTTAGCTAAAAGCTCACACCTGCGTTTGTAGTCGGCATTTCAAAACTGAGGACATTCAAGAGCCAGCATCAGAAAAGGGAAGACGGAGGTTAAAAAAAGGAGCTGTACCTTCTTTGTTTGAGTGGAATAATTTCTCCCTTCCACCTCCAAGACCCGGGGTTTGGGAGAGAAGGAAAAGACCACCTCCAGAGGACAGCGAGGAGGAAGATGACACAACAGCCAGCGTGGACTTCCATAAGGATCACGATTATGTTGCTAGTCCAGATCCTGCAGTTGTGGATAATGTGCTTGAGGAAATGAATGATCTCCGGGAGGAAAACCGCCAGCTACGGGAGCAGCTTCAGAGCATGTCGCTGAGGCAGCGGTTCGGGATTCACCGTTTTGCATCCTCCGACAAGGACATTCGATTCTTCACAAGGTAGGTGGTGTGTGTGTGTGTGTGTGTGTGTGTGTGTGTGTGTGTGTGCGGGGTGTGGATGCGCGCACGTTTGTGTTACACAGACAATAAAATTCTTTTAGAAAACCTTTTCACGTGTTATATGCAAAAGCAAAAACTCCATTTTGAATTAAGTTCACTCTGTCTCTCTCCCTATTCAGTATATATACATGTATAATGTGTGTGTGTGTGTCTAGATATATTATTTGGGTGTATGTAAATATTTTATTTAGTTGATTTTGTTCATTTCATATTTAAAACACAAAAAAACAATTTACAAAACCACATTATTAAAAGTAAACAATACATAAAATGAAAGGTGTCAGAAGAAGAAATAATCTTGATCAGATCTGTCCCTTCTTTAAAACAAAATTAACTAAAAATATCCATTCGAACAACATTCAGCAATGAATAATGTAACATAAATAATCACAATGTACCATGTAAATATTTATATTATAAATTAATTATATGTATTACAGCATGTGCTCACAGTGCCTGGGGTTTAATTTGTTTTTAAGTATGCTGTGCAGTGAAACATGAACACTAATTGTTATGGTATGTTTTTTTTTTTTCTTCAGGTTTGCATCCTATGAGATCCTGATGAATTTCTGGGGCATGATTGAGCCCTCTCTGCCATACATGGTCAGTGTTCGCCAAGGACAGAGAGGAACTGCCCTCGACTCCACTCCCTCAACGCGT
>JBBPBX010002603.1:0-17844 GCA_038048925.1 Garcialebias charrua
ATGGGGGTGTTTTTCCCCTGAAGGTTACCGCTTGTAAATCCTTGCATAGTTTATTCAAATGTTGCCCTAACTATGGTCTCCAGGATTTTCCCCTCCAAGCAAGCAAAGCGTGACCTTTACATTTGACGCTTGACAGTTCTTCAAATTCGCCCAACCAGAACAGATTAATGCATATTTATGTGTTGTTTCTGAGTAGTGGATGCTCTTTATCTCTTTGAGAACAAAAGAAAAAGGGCTCCTCGTGAACAAACAGACAAATCCACCATGCATCAACGCAAAAAAGGCGCATTAGAGCTTATTAATATGAGATTTTGCAGAGTGGAGAAAAGTAATATAATCTATTTGTTCTAAAATGACACATTTTGCAATCAAGCTGACAAAATCTGCTACTTGACTATTTAAACTGAAGCTTTCTGCTGCTCCTTCTGTTCACGTCGATATTTTTAGTCAGAATACAGCAGGCAACTGTATGGTTTTTACATACTTAGTCCATTTTACACATTGGCACCTGGTTGGGGGACGATGCAGCCAAGATCATCTATTTAGATTGGCCAGGTTGAAGGCTGTCATTTATCACGAGTGTATAGCCAGTCCTCAGATGGTAGTCTGACTGCTTCAGCCAGCCGAAGTCTGGGTCATGTGGCCTTTACGTCTGTCACAGTGTATGGATGACTGTGAATCTCTTCGTCTGGTCTAACGAATACAAATTCACAGCTTGTTGAAAGCCAAATCGCGGATTTCACTAAGACGACTGTTTCTCGCTCGCTGCCGCTTCTTGAAAAAAAAACACATTTAATTGCACAGATGTTTAAAGCGTTTTTTTAAATATATATTTTCTTGGGGAAATAATTTGCCATTAATGAACAGAATTAAAAAGGAACCAGGGAGAAACGAAGCAGGATGATTATAGCATCAGTAAATAATTTCTCGCTTTGCTTGTGTTCGTGCAGTCTCTCGTTAATGTGTGTATGTTTCCATGTGTATGTTGTTATTTTTTGTGCTGTGTGCAGAGACACACTTCACTGGTTAATGTTCATCTCTGAATAGACTCAAGGTTTGCTGGGTAAGGTCCAAGGAAACAAGGTGCAGCAGTCTAAACACTGACAGCCTTTCCTCTTCCATCTTATCAAGGTCTGAGCAGAGAGATGAGAGCCAGGACAGAATTAGAAATTTAACCTCATCCTTTCAGATAAAATGACACTACAGAGCTATCATGCTGCTCCTGCTGCAGCCCTGTAGCTTTACTGAACAAAAACTGGAACTATAGATTCCTGCCAGGCACGTTTTATTGGTAAAATTTAAACAGGAAACAAATTGGAATCTGTTTTAGAGCAGATTAAAACTGGTTTTAAAATAGTAAAAAACAAACAATGCTAAGAAATTGCTTCCAGTAGTTAAAGGTAAAAGGAAAGCTATTTCTGCAGGCTAACTCTGCACCATTACTTGAGCCACCCACCGCCTGAACGCTGTAGCCGTCATGCCTCAGTGCCACAAAGTTCTCTGGCACAGCAAATTTCTAACTGGCCACATGTGTGGGAGCTCAGAAATAGTGCGCCATTAAAAGGTCTTGACTCACCTTGTTTTAAGCACAAGGTCTAATTGCCAGCCTCATTTCCAGAAGGCCAGAGCAGCAGCTGGCAGCAGGCAGCATCTACTGGGAGAGCTGCTAACAAAAGAAAGGAAATGTAGAAGAAAAAATAAGAAATGGACTCCAGCACACTCACAGACATTCAATCTGTTATGTGATAAGAAGACAAATACTTTCATTAGACTACCTTTGGTGGCTTCACACCACATGTTGCACTCACAAATGGTGTTATTATTCATGCTCAAGTTAGGTCTGCCTCATGTCTCAGTTTAGTTATTTAAAGTAACTTTTTTTTCAGTTCATTAGAGACCAATTTCTGCAAGGTGTTGGAAGAAGGTGCAGCAGTGGTGACCTCTTTCTGCTTCAGGTAATACAATGTTGTTATTAAAGACTGATGCCCGCAGTGGGACTCACCTAAGACAAAGCTAACAAGAACCACTAATGCTCAGTGCTAAAAACTAGGGATGCACCGATCCACATTTCTCACTTCCGATCCGATGCCGATACTTAAAAACTGGGCATTGACCGATACTTTCCCGATCCGATACCTTTCAGGTATGTATGAAAGTTTTGTACTGAGACTATATTCATTTTAACATTGTGTGAGTTAAACCCAATGAAGACACTCTTAAACCTTACAACACAGAAAGAAACTCAATAACTTTAACAGCACACAAGAGGCAGGTCTATACCACACACATGTCCTTCTCACTCATGGTTCAGCTAGAAAAACGTTTAAAAAAAACGCTAAGCATGATGGGAAAGACAACAAAATCCACTCCCCTTAACCACTAAGGGAGTGGATTTTGTTGTCTTTCCCATAATACTTAGCAGTCTTTTAGTTTTTCCAGCTGAACCATGAGTGAGAAGGACATGTGTCTGTCTCTTGTGTGCTGTTAAAGTTATTGAGTTTCCTGTTGTAAGGTTTAAGAGTGTCTGCATTGGGTTTAAATCACACAATGTTAAGACAGCAGTCACAGAATGTGATGGAATTGTTTTCCATCACATTCTGTGACTCTTTCAGCTCTTTGAAGCTGGATCGGAAATATCGGCAGGTTGGATCCGGTATCCGATACTTAAATTATGCTGGTATCAGTTACCGATACTGGATCGGATCTGCCCCATCCCTACTAAAAACATCATCTTCTATTATTCACACTTTATTCAGTGCTTTTGTTAGAGGTGTTTGACACAGTCAGTCTTAAGATTATTAACAAATTGCATCCAGCTGAGCTGGACAAAACACTGAATATAAGTACTGTATAATATAAGCTTTATTAAATATATGATCAAACAATAAATCTAATAATTCAAGTATTGTGTGCCTAGTTTGAACAAGAAAAGGCAGGTTGAATGCACTTTACAGTCTTCGCAGTTTCTACTCACAACTCATGGTGGACGCCTCCTCTGGGTGCGTTTGACCACATGCACGTCAGGAGCAGGAGGCCGTCTCACGCAGTGCAAACACAGCACACTGTGGCCTTTCTTTCCCTGCTGGCATCCTGTCGCAAAAACACCCGACACGGAGGTGTAACTGACCCCCACACTGGCCTACCGTCTCACCTACGCACACCTCGCTCCCAAAAGCCACAAGGAGTTTTCTTCCATTTCTGCAACAATATAAATGACCGTAGCTTTGAGGTATTTTATCATCTCATCTTTTCCATTTTGCAGATGGGCTCTGAATAAAACAGCACAGATTTGAACTCTGTGCCAAGACCATGTCTAGGTAGCCTTGTAAAAGTCACGAGCTCTGTTGAGGGCTAGGACAACGCCATTCGTCATAACACCAGCAAATTCAATAATTAATGGGCCGTATCCTATCGCAGCTCTCCATTTTACCCCCCTGTAAGTCTCACATCTCTGCTCCCCAGAGTTCAGGAGTACTGTATACTGAATGCTCGTCCAGGGGTTCAACAGGAACATTTAATTTCTCATCATTAGAAATGTCTACTTAGATCCAAACACTTATTTGCTCGGGATGAATAATGTATCGTACATGATGTTCCCATGAGTTTCTTGTGAAGCAAGAATGTAAAATGAGATTAGTCCCTTAATGTGTTAGTGTTATAATGGGGGATCTTATTTAATGGGGTCAGTTTTCTTTGCTTGGATAATATGATGCATTAAAAAGTTGTTTTGTATTTGAATAATATATTCCACAAGTTAAACAGATGACGTTATGAAAGGTTTGTACATTTTTGATATTGTGAGCCTGAATTTGTTTGCTCGGATTTCTGATTCTCATTTGTGAAGTTGCACTTCATTTGTGGCTAATACTGAAGCAGCTACATGTCTTTTGTTTCCTTCTTAACTTTTTCCTGCAGTATTTAAATATACGACGGAGCTTTAGGGCCACAATAAGAAAAAAAAAATACACTGCCAAGATAAGAAATAAAATTAAAATCCATAAAATTATGAGAATAAAGTCGAATAAAGTCTTAATATTGTGAGAATAAAGTCATACGACACTCTTTTTACAGCTCTTGTTTACTTATTTTTTTATTTTTCCACAAGTCAGATCCACGACGCGACCTGTCAGTCAATCCAATAGACGTATCAGCAAATGACCAATCTAAAGCTAAATGCTCCTTACGTGCAGAGAGCTGTGCTGCAGCCCACCAGAGCGTGCCACCTTACTGTGAGCAGATAAGCTGTGCATTGATAATTTTGTCCTTAAACATGTTATAATCTGCAGGTAAGGAGCATTTAGCTTTGGATTGGTCATTTGCTGACACGCCTACTTGATTGATTGACAGGTCACATCGTGAATCTGACTCGTGGAAGAAACAAAAGAGAGCTGCAAAAAAAAGAAGTCTCGTACGACTTTATTTTAGTAATATTAAGACTTTATTCAACTTTATTCTCGTAATACTAGGACTGTATTCTCATGAAGTTATGGCTTTTATTTTTTTTATTTTTTTTATAACGGGGCCCTAAAGCTCCGTCATACAAATATCCATTAAAATGAAATAAAAAGATTACTGGTTTTGATATTGTGTCTCTTTAATAAATATCTATGAACATGTTTTGTCAGTTTGTACCATCAGTGTACGCATGACCTTGCCAGCAAAGTTATTTAAGACAAACAAGCTAATTGGGCTTTACGAGTCCAAAGCAAAGCCTAGAATAAGACCTCAAAAGACAAGCTGACAGACATCTAGCTGAATTATGACTACCGGTACATCATTAAGACATGGCTGCAGGAACATACTCCAGAGGTCAAAGTGCCAAAAATAAAGAGCGAGTGATGTCAGCGCTCGTTACCAAACAATTGTTCAAAACGTGTGACTGAGAGGGATCGTCTCTGCTCCCTAAATGCAACGCTATGCCTCTCTGTTCACGTTGTCTACAGAGTTATGTTCATCATGTTAATTCATCAGCTGAGTTAATGACAAGCTACAATTACATATTTTTGCATTTTTGGAGATTTGAACCATGTCTCTTTTCCTCTTCTACGCTGGTAACTTTTACGATTGTTGCCTTACAAGTGTCCATTGCAGGAAACCAACCATAACTTTTACCAGAGGATGATGAAGTGAGTTTGGAATCCTGGCATGACATTAACTTGAATCCAGCTAAAGGTCTAGAAGTCAAGAATATCACGTACTCTGATATGTGTTACCATATAAATTACCGTATTTTTCGGAGTATAGGTCGCACCCGAGTATAGGTCGCACCTACGTCAAAATGTGGACCGGGTTTAGCTCTGCTGCAAATGTCTCTTCCACAGGAGCACACAGCAAGGATTTTAAGAAGATTAACACTTAAAAACAATTAATTGTTTGATAAAAAATTATAGCAATACTATGTGTCTGAGCTGAACTTTTCTTTAATAAATGAATAATTTTAGCAGGATAAACACCTAAAAAATATATTTGTTAGCTGACATTATTGTAAGAGTGTGTCTCAGTTTAATTTTTGTTAATAGATTATTACAAATCAGCTTATTTTACAAAAAGCCATATATAGGTCGCACCTGAGTATAGGTCGCAGGCCATAAAAAAATGATAAAAAGGTGCGACCTATACTTCGAAAAATACGGTAATGTGAAGGCCCCAGTATAGCTCTGTGTTTGGCCGTACACCGCTCTACACCGTTCGAATGCAGAGGCACACGCGTAGCCCCGCAGGGCATGTACGTGCCAAACTCAAATTTTACGACCGCGAACGCAAGCGCGTTGTCGCATAATAAACTGCCCGGCGCAAGACTGTTTTGTATGCAACACAAATGTATTAAATTCCCCTTCTTCATCCTTGATCTGGCCTTTTCTTTTGTTTTTTTGCCAAAAGTCAAGTGATCGCTTCCTCCTCCGCTGACTCCATGACTGAAATGATGAGGAAATGAATGAATTTGTCACGAGTGAAATCGACTCGGGTCCAACGTGGCTGCGTGAGGTTCTGCAGATTTCCTGGTGTGCTGGTCTGATGTGTGGGCAACAGGACCAGCGATCCCTGTTTTTAGTTTATTTTTTAGAACTTTTTATTAACATATAAACACAGAACACCGCTGCGGCAGAAGCTGCCAGCTCTCGCCTTTTTTTCCACCCGACCTGTCAATCAATTCAGTAGGCGTGTCAGCAAATAATAATAATAATTTGTCACATTTGTCATCTGTGTATGTTCCCATACTTGACAGACGAAATTGGTCTTCTGCATTTAACCCAACCACCACCAGGTGGTGCAGTGAGCAGCGTAGTCGACCAATCAGCGACCTCAATTTGTCCCGTAGGTAAACGCTTTGCCCTGCATCTGCTCAAATGACGTCAAGAATTTGGTGTGTAAATGCTGGAGCCTCATGCTGAGCTATGGGAGTGAACTGCCTGCGTACAGAACGTGCGCACGGACCGGCGTACGGCCGAACGCAGAGCTATACTGGAGCCTTGACTGTTTTACATGTGTTCTGAGGCTAGCTTTAATTTGCTTTGACACCGAAAGACAAATGCATTGTCTTTTATTACACAAGCATCTCAGAAACAGTGAAAAAACCATGAGCGAGCTCTGAATGAGGCCTTTCCTCATCGCTCTTGTCCTTTCCTAAAGCCTAGGACCAGACAGTTCAATAGAGGGGGAGAATCTATGAGCACAATCGCTCAGTGTGAAAATGTCAGCCCCCCACCCTCAGTTTCTTTATTGATGCTGACATTTAGCCTAATGCCAGAGAGGTGGCTTCTACAGTGTACATCACAGAAGAAAACGTCTATAGCCACCACAATACAATACGTCTGAAAGATCATTTTGATCTAAACCTTGATTCTTGGTTCCTTTTGTATTAATCCAGATGTGTTTCATACATCAGCTGCACTGGATACTGTCTTGTCGAGACAAATTCCAGTCTCTTCACCACCAAGCTAACACTTTCCTTGTTTTTATCCCTCTTCCTCACCCATCTCCTCCCCCTTAAGCCATCACTCCGTCCCCCAGGTGGCTGTGGGGCCGGCCTGTATGAAATGTGATAGGCATAATCCCATTTAGCCTAATTGCATCTGTGGGAGAGCAGCCCTACGTGTCCTATCGTGTGCCTACTGAACCCCTTAGAACGCATTATTCACACATTTCACATAGAAGCATCCTCAAAATAAGAAGCTAATACGCACATACACACACACACATACACAGACCAGCATGCATGCTTTAGCTAGACTTAATTAAACATTTGTGCTTCCTTTTTTTACGTTGCCCGTATCGATAAAGCTCCAAAACTGACCAGCTCATCGTTTTCTTCATCTCAGGCACACAGTGCACTGGTTTTTGTCCAGTCCGTATTATTAAAGATGAGAAAAAAATAAGTCAGACAGTCATGCTGTGAGTGTAGTTAGTTAATGGCCTAATGGAAAGACTAGGGTTTAATCTGTGCATGTATGTAAGTGCGCACATCTAAAGGCGCTTGTGTGCCTCTGCCTCAGGGGACAGCGGTCCAGTGGGCGAACAGAGATGATGTTGCTATATGGAGATCTGGGGAGTTGTTTATTGCAACGGGAGCTGTAATGAGACTCAACGTCCTCTCAGGCTACTGGTCACATATTATCACACTACAGTGGGCACGGAAGAGCCCAGAGGAGCAGTGGCATGTCAGCATGTTTGAGCCTGTTTATGGTCTGTCAAAATCAGATTTAAAGCTTTGTCTTTGCAGAAAGTCTGTCAGCAATGTGTGCATTTCAATAGAAACACACCCCTGATTTAATCAGCTATTTTCCATGTATTTTACAAATATTCCTATAGAATGTGCATCAGAAATACTGATGCAGTGTTGTTTTTGCAGGGCAACATTACTCAGTTGACATAAGAAGAATCAAATGAGCGTCAAATGGAAAAAGAAAACATGAGAAACGTTTATCATTAATAAATAGTTTATGCAGATCTGCACATTAAGATGCATTGGTTTGATGATACCCATTGATGTTCTTTTGTGTCATAAAGCTTCTGTTTTATATCATGGCCATTTTTGCATGGAGTCTTTGACTTATTGAGCTGTAACAGTGCACCGATCAATCAGCAACACAAAGGAAATCAATCCACCGGAACTGTGTTACCCTGATGAGCTGAGTGCAGACCATTACAGAGTGGGGGAATAAAAAGCCATTTCCTGTGGTGGAATCTAACTGTATGGCACAAATGTAATAATTAGGTGCAAAATAGAAATTGCCACAAACGTTGTTTCTGGTGATGGAGGTAATCAAAATAATGACTACTTGACTGTTTTGTATTTTCCATTAAAAGGCATGCATCATTGCAAAACAGACTTGTGGAGGAGAAAAAAAATCACGTGAGTCATTATCTCTGAAATGAAACTATTATCTTGAAAATAATAACAGCCCCACACAGAATAATGTGATATCACACATACAGAGCGCCATTCGGTGCATCCCACAGAAACAAAACCCGTATGGTCACATTGTTTTGGAACCAGGAATGCGCGGATGCTCAGTCACCTGTTATTCTTAAGTATGGATGAAACTGCAGTGATGGTTTTCAAATGAGACAGCTTGAGTTTACCTCTGCTGGATAAAAATAGCCACTACATTTCAGAATCTCCAGCTGTTCCTTTATCCCCTGCTCAATGCACTCATTAAAACTTTCACATCTTTTCAAACATTTGTTGAGAAAGCTGCCAAACTACACCACAACGCCTGAGCAGTAAGCACATTTCCCAATTAAAATAAAAAATTAAAAAATACAATAAAAAAAGAAAGTTTGAGGAATTTAAGCAGTTGCTGGGGGGAGGAGGAGTGCTCAAACATCCTTTTGAATTTCCGTATTTAGCCCTTTAATGTTTCAGAACACATTCTTCCTGTGTTTAATGTGAGATTTGTGTATTTTTGTGCGCTGTACACATGAAAGCAGGGCCTTCAGGACCTCTGATCAAGGTGTGTGAGAGTGCAAATTTGATTACATTCAAGTTAAAGCAATTTACTGCAGAATTTAATTCTCCAACTCCGTTGCAGGTGAGCAACCCGTAGACGTCCGTGCCTTCAAAAAGCAACAAAAAAAAAGCACCTATAAACAGCAGCCTTAAAGGGAGGGGGAGGGGTGTGTGAGTGGGGTGCAGAGCCAAAATGCAATTAATATGCAAATTCAGGGGGAAGACTTAATAGGGAGCCTTAACAAACATTCGTGTGTTGGGAGATAAGGCTGTTTTCAGGGTTATTTTCTTCTAACCTCTGCTTGTCCAAAGTCAAAGCCTCAGGGAGATGAAACTCTTTAAAAGGTGTGGATGTTGCAGCTAATGGATTTTTGCACTATAGGACAAGGAGGCCACGCTGTAGAGTGCACATTGTCATACAATCGTGCAAAACAATGATTAACTTAAACAATTCACTTTTTCCCTCCCTTTTTGTATTATTGCCTCCCTTTCTTCCGGGCATGAGTAATTGTTCTCTGAATCCCATCAGACTTTGTCATGGAGGTTAGAGGAGCATGAGTGGAGGAGGATAGAGGCGGGAGAGGTGAAATAAGTAGCCCCCAGGCAAGAGAGTGGAAGACAAGCGAGAGAGAAAGAGGGATGCATTCAAATTGGATATTCATTGGTCGTTCTCGGTGCTGGCTATACTTCAGGGAGCATAGGAATGACACAGACAAGATGAAGGTTCTGATGAGGAATGACATGCCTGAAAATGGAGCAAAGGAGGAAGAAGGGAAGAAACAGCCATGGATCACTGTGATCAAGCAATAAGACCGGAACAAAAAATGAAGAAATAGAAAAGAAAGATGGACAGGTTTGGGCTGGAGAACAGCAGGTCAGAGCTGCTCTCAAGGCCGCATCAGCTCTGTCTGATGAATTAAAATCCCCCCACCCTTCCTTCCAAGTCCCCACCCTAATGACTCATCCACCACCTCCAGTCCTCCTGTGCCTTCGCCATGATTCACACCCACTCCCCAAAGCTAAATCATTGCTGCGGCCCCTTGAAGAGCTCCATCACTCTCCCTCCATCTTTGGTTATCATCAAACAAGTATATGAGCTGAGACTGGTGCCTGATTGCACTGAAGTGCCCAGCTCAGCAGATTTTATGAGACTATGCGCATTTATTCTCACACTCGAACTCACACACCGCTGGCTTTGATAGCACTTCTACAGGAAGAGTCTTCTACCTTTAAATGCCTAAATGTTTACAACTGACAATGCCAAGCCGATTTAGTGGAGGGCAGAGTAATTCCACGAGCGCAACACTATAAATGTTGATTAGATGAATGTTGAGTGGGATATCTAATAAACAAGAACCCATTTAGTATTCTATTTGTAGCGAGAAGCTTTAATGAAAGAGTTCTTTCTGAAAACTACCAGCAGGACAAAACTTTTTCACAAAGAAATACCTTCAGTGCTTTACTTTGTAATATTTTGAATAAAGAAATACAATTTAGTTGAAAGAAAAACAATGGGACACACATCGTTTCAATCTCAGCATTTTGTCAAAAAAAAATTTTTTGTACAGGCGTGGGTTTTCTCCGGGTAATCTGGTTTCCTTCCACAGACCAAAAACATGCATGTTAGGCTGATTGTTGTGAGTGAGAGCGGATGGTTGTTTGTCTCATTTGTCTCCATGTGTCCCTGTGATGGACTGAAGACCTGTCCAGGTACCTCTCGCACGTGTCTGCTGGACATGTGCACCAGTGACCTCTGTGACCTAAAAAGCAAGAAATGGGTAAAGATAATGGATGGATGGTCTCCCAATATCTTGGGAATCTTCCAAACGTCCCGCTGTTCTTTAAAGATTATTTGGTACAAACCATGCAGAAAGTCAGTGCAGTCTCACAATAACACAGGTTTGAAAGTTGTGAGATGTCAAGGTCCATGTTCTCCCCACAGCCGGAAGTCATATGATGATGCCAACCAGCCACACCTGTGGACCATCTCCCTTGATGAGAAGCAGGAGCTTAAAAGGCTGTAGATGGCTGCTCTTCACTGCTGTCGCATTACACGGTAGTTGTGTTAGCCACCTCGCTTTACCTTAAGATAAAGTAAAGTCTAATCTGGTGTACTCATGTGTTTCAGCATCAACTTCAGCTGTATCCTGATCTTGAACTCCTCCAGTTTGGCCTTTGATTCCCTCATGACTTCCTCATCTGTCTCATTGCCGTCTTACCACTTGCTTCCTTCAACTGGACTCACCTTAGACACTTTCCTTTATACTCTTGGAGCCTTTGGACTTTCGTTCCCCCGATGATCCTCAAAGCCCATCTGGTTCCAGTTCTTCCCCGTACCTTTGCTGATATATCACTGTAAATAAATCACTATTTAGGCTTAATGGTACTGAAGTCTGTTCCTTTCTGTCCAAATACAGTACTATGGTTATTACTGTACATTAAACCATACATATGTAAACTGTCATTTGCCTTAGTAGGACTTCCACCTGAGAACATTTAAGCACTAAAAAGTTGTAAGTCTGATTTGTATGCCATATTTTCACCCTATAAGTCATTATGTTTTGCATAATTTGCATGCCTTGCAACTTATAAGCCAAAGCGACATCTTTATGTATTTTTTCGTCATATTTATAAAACAATTTTTGGCTGAGATATGACCATTTTCATTCATTCTGACTGAAAATATTGAACACTACAATTTGCAGCTGCTAAATGGCACTCGAGTAGTATGACATGCCATTATATCATGTAATAGGTAAAAGTGACTATTAATGACACGGTCAGCTTGCCATAGCCTGCCAGCAACTGTCAATTCAGCTGCATTTCACTGTGAAATACAGCTGATTTGACCATTGAAGTGCATTTATTAAGTAAAAGTTCAACTGAGACACACCTTTGCTATAACGTCAAGCAAACAAATATATGTTTTTAGGTGGTTATCTTGGTAAATTTCGAAGAAATGCACAGCAGTCGCCCTCTGCGCGTTCATGTTTCCACGTATCGGCTTTTGAATATACAGCTGATTTGACTGTCAGAGTGCTTTTATTAGGCAAAAGTTAGACTTAGACACACCTTTGCTATAATTTCAAGCAAACAAATAATTGTTTTAAAGTGTTAATCTTGTTAAAATCTTGTTGAAGTCCTCCTGTGAATGCCCCGCGGCCACCATTTGGTAGCCAATAGATTTTTGGCACAACACTGGCCCACATTTCCAGGTTGTCAGCGGTGACGCATAACAAACATGACACGTCAGCAGTGATGCATAATAGATGCGACATATACGGTGAAGCGAAGTATTTATGGATTTTTCCACTTTTTAGACATATTTGGACTGATGCGACTAATAGGCGGTGCAACAGGTACGGCAGAAAATACGGTATGCCCCCCCCCCCAAATTTAACCATGTTTTTGTCTTCAAAATTTTAGCTGCATTTGCAAGTGAGAGCAAAGTAGCAAAATGAGCAATCATGACTGGTTCTGAAATCAAAAACTGAACATTGTGTTGTGTGAATGTTTCAGGTGAGTAACACCTTATCCCTCTCCTCAGTCAGTGGAGACAAGCAAACCAAACAATGTGTGAGGTGTTCATTTTTATGAAGCAATCAAAATGTTATAGTTTGTTCATCTAATGGCACCAGTCATCATGTCAGTGATAGGGTTGGTATTTTGTGTGCTCAACATTATTGTGTGTCATGATAATCTCTAAATTATTATTTATTTTTATTAATATGCCTGTAATTTGGTAGCCTGGCCCTCGCCATTCCTATACGCAGCTCCGCTCAATTCTATTTTCCCTTCACTGCTGGGTCTGGGTCTTCTCACATAGACAAGGATTTCTCCGGTAGATTTTTGACCGGACCAATCAGAGAACAGAAGGGGCGGAGTTTTTGGCCCCTAACCCACGCCCCCACCTGTCCCAGCGCGTAGCCAGCGAGCATTCGCATGTTCTCATTCAAAGTGTTGCAAAGCGATGCAGGACTGTTTTATATGTGACACAAATGTATTAATTTCCCCTTCTTCAGTGCTTTAAGTGGGCCGGAACTGACCGGTACTCAGTTCCGCCACTTCTAAAATTTAACCCTGAGAGTACTGGGACTTTTTTTAAACGTAAGGTGCGTTCCGGAACTTATTTTCATCTTTTTCACTTGAAAGACCCGTGGCAGATTAGAATGCATCATTTCCCCCGACTGGATTTCAAGAAAGAGTAATGCATCTTCATGACAATAAAACATCTTTGGTGGAGCGCGTCATTTGGCCAATCACAACCTCAGGATAGACAGGGGGAGGAGACGACAGCGAACTCTGTAAAAAAAATAAAAACAAACTCTGCAGCGCGACAGAGCGCGAGGGAAGCACAAGTAACTCCTCCAACGTGTGGGTAAAGTTAATATTTTTATACATGCAGTGTAACCATTGTTTAGTAAAATGGCATGTTGTGTTACAAATAAAACTAAATAAAAATTAACAAAATAAAAGTCAGTTGCACCCCTAAAGCCACTGTGATAAAGTATCACATTAATTTAATTATCTTAGCCACAGGAGTGAATTTAAAAACAGGATGATGTCTATATGAACTAGTTAAATGAGGTGTCTCTAAAATATCCTGATTCATGATCAATAATAATTTAAACAATTTTTTAATCTGTCCACAGGACCTGACTTTATTTTGTTAGATGTCTCTAAAATAGTTAGTGAATCATGTTTACATGTAGGTAAACATAGATGTTTAACAACTTGTTAAAATACACAAGAATGCAGGAAATGGCATCTACTTTATTCAAAATTTCTGGCAAAACATCTTCACCAGCATATTTAAGAAATGAGTTTTTACTGTAAGTAAGTTTTATTTATATAGCACATTTCACAGACATGAGAGTCACATAGTGCTTTACAAAAGGAAAAATAAAATCATAAAATCACAGAAGTACTATACAAAAAGGTAAAACATAACAAACTCTAAAATCAATGTACAAAATTAACCAAAAGCCTGTCTGAAGAGATAAGTCTTAAGTTTTTAAATGCATCTGTTGACTCGGAGCAGCGCATTGTTAGCAAAATGTTCTGCTGTATTTGACTTGCTGCTGTTGTTGGTTGTTAATTTTTTGGTTGACACAATCTTTCCTATTTATGTCCTCATTAAATTAGGTTAGTAAATGACTTTTACTTATAATAATAATAATAATAATATTCCATTTATAATGCACTTTTCATTAATAAAAATCTCAAAGTGCTACAAGCATGTTAAAAAATCACAAAAATTTTCGGGGGGTGGTGGTGCAACGTTTGTCACCTTTTTCATCCCTTCTGAGTTTGCAGGTATGCATATTATTATGACATTAGGGAGGGTACCGGCACTTATTTTTTTCCACTTAAAGCACTGCCCTTCTTAATCCCTTATCTGGAGTTTTCTTTTGTTTTGTTTTTTGCCAAAAGTCAAGTGATCGCTCCCTCCTCCTCCCCCTCCGCTGAGTGCAATGATGAGGAAATGCCTCAGGTTGTCACGAGAGAATTAAACTAGGGTTTTACGTTGCTGCCCGAGTCCCTGCAGATTTTCTGGTCTTCTGGTGTGCTGGACCAGAGCTCCATGGTTTTATTTTATTTTTTTAGAATGTTTTATTAACATATAAACACAGAATATGCAGCGGCAGCGAGAGAAAATGCAGCAGGAGGCGGAGCAGATGTCAACTTCACCAGAGCATGGGAAGCAGACCATATATGGCTCTGAGGGGGAGGGAGCAGAATGCTTTTCCCTGTTCAAAAATTTTCTTAAGATCCAATGGTTTTGTTCCTCAGCAGAGGCCACGCCTCCAGCAAGAATGAGTTCTCTATGGAGAAAGTCCAGACCCTAGTACGAAGCGAAGTGAAGGACAAGGGTCTGGTTTTAACCAGGCTAGTAATTTGGTACAAGTGGAGGAAATCAGCTCTTTCTTTTTGCCAATGTTCCCACGTCCATTTATTCATTTGTTTTGTTGTCCACTTGGTAGCATATCTGCAATCATTGGCACCTTGGTGGTTTGTTTATTATTTTTAGTCCACAAATGTGGCAATTTGAAAGAGAAACGCCAACTATTCCACCTGGGACAGCTTCAAAAGCAAACTTATTGCTCGTCTTCAGTAAATTCCTAAATACTGTTTTTCACCTGCACAGTTTTTACTCACAGATCCATTTAACTTCCTGAAACCCTGATTCCTTATAAAAATTAAAGAAATAAAGAGAAAGGCTTCCCTGCACAGTAAAAAAAAAAATTCTGTTCATCTTAGAACAGCCTTTATTTAGGGACTGTTGATATTTGTTTTTATTTTTGTTGTTTATGATTTTTGTAGCTATTTTGTTAAATTGGGAATGAATTGTTTAAAAAATTAAAGACCTGGCAAGACATGAAGAAATGCATATTGCCCACAACCTTTCAGATTCAGATTAAGATCACCTTATGTTGAGTTTGAAACATTTTGGTTAAACTTTAAAAATACATTTTGTGCAATCTGCAATATGGCATTTTACATGATCTGTATGTTCTATAAGAGCTTGGAGCATTTGTGGTAAACTACTCTCAGCTACTTACAACTGTCAGTGACACTGCAAGGGGTGCAAACGCGCAGCTAAAACAGAACAGCACGCTGCAAAAAGAAAACAGCGTTCCAAAAGTTGAAACACACATCAAAATGAACAGCGTTCCAAAAGTTGAAACACGCATCAAAATGAAAACAACAGCGTTCCAAAAGTTGAAACACGCATCAAAATGAAAACAACAGCGTTCCAAAAGTTGAAACACGCATCAAAATGAAAACAACAGCGTTCCAAAAGTTGAAACACGCATCAAAATGAAAACAGCGCTCCAACAGATGAGGCGCACTGCAAAAGATAAGTCGCGCTCCCAAAAGGGGACGACCTGCAAACAGAACGAGCTGCAAATAGAAAAGCCACAACGGAAGTGCTCCAGACCACTAGGGGCAGTCGAACAAAGAACAAATCATAAAGCATATTATAGTTTTCGGAATGGCACTAGTTATTTGTGTATTTTAACTTATTTATTTTAAGAATATTTTACACTACATCGGAACTATCACATTGTATTTGTTTTAATAGTGTGCGGAGGAGGATCAATGCATGGATGCCAAGTTGGGTCATTGGTTAAAGAGCTCGCCTTGGATGTGGGAGACCCTGGTTCAAATCCCGATTTTGGAAATATTGTGGTATTACTTTCTTTTTTTTTTAAGCCTTTTGTTTTGGATAGATCGGGTGAAATGGATAAATACATCTACATGTTTATTCTTTGTTGTTGCTTGGTTCGATCTATCCAAAACAAAAGGCTTGAAAAAAAAGAAAAAAAGAAAGTAATACCACAAAATTTCTGAGACCGGGGATTGAACCAGAGTCTCCCGCATCCAAGGCAATCTTCTTAATCATTGACCCATCTAGGCATCCATGCATTGATCCTCCTCCGCACACTATTAAAACAAATACAACGTGATAGTTCCGATGTAGTGTAAAATATTCTTAAAATAAATAAGTTAAAATACACAAATAACTAGTGCCATTCCGAAAACTATAATATGCTTTATGATTTGTTCTTTGTTCGACTGCCCCTAGTGGTCTGGAGCACTTCCGTTGTAGCTTTTCTATTTGCAGCTCGTTCTGTTTGCAGGTCGTCCCCTTTGGGAGCGCGACTTATCTTTTGCAGTGCGCCTCATCTGTTGGAGCGCTGTTTTCATTTTGATGCGTGTTTCAACTTTTGGAACGCTGTTGTTTTCATTTTGATGCGTGTTTCAACTTTTGGAACGCTGTTGTTTTCATTTTGATGCGTGTTTCAACTTTTGGAACGCTGTTGTTTTCATTTTGATGCGTGTTTCAACTTTTGGAACGCTGTTGTTTTCATTTTGATGCGTGTTTCAACTTTTGGAACGCTGTTTTCTTTTTTCAGCGTGCTGTTCTGTTTTTGCTGCGCGTTTGCACCCCTCAGCCACCGTAACAAACACATACAGTACTGTACAGTACATTTAGAGACATACAATACGGTACAGTAATTAAAAAATATATATATATACAATTTCTTACTGTGAGCTGGTCTCCGCCGCCCGTCGGGTCCATGTCTCTGGTCGGGCCGCGTTAGCATTTTAGCCCCCCGTTAGCTTGGTGTCGTCCCTCCAAAAAGCTGCCCAGCTGTTTCTCCGCGTTTTAGCATGTTAGCTCGGTCTTCATCAGCGATCGGCGGCTGCTGCTCCGGGCCCGAGACGTCCACAGATTTCACAGAGCGTTTCCAGCTCACATGTCCGCATGAGGCAACCTCTTATTGGACACACAGTCCTCCAAAGCCGGCTGTCGGAGCTGGAGCTAACCGAAGCAAACCTTAAAATGGCGGACACGACGGCATTTCCGTAAACTGCCGTAAACTGCGCAAATAGACTTAAAAATTATAATAAAAATAAGAAAAACTAATGATACTTCATTTAAAACAACCACAGCTGCAACAAAGTGCTGTACACATGAAATTAAGAACATTTAAACACACACCAAAACAAAATTTGTATTTTTATTTTTTATATTTCACATTTTTATTAATATGATGCGTTCGTACCTCCGAATTGCCGTAAGTCGAGGACTCCCTGTATTATCTTTAAAACAGTGAAAATTTAACTCACACCCCACAAAAGCTCTGGACTCAGGAGATGTCTGCTGACCTGCACTACTGACGTGAAGTTGGGTAATGAAATACAATATGTTTATTTGATATCTAGTAAAAGCAACTTTTTAATGGATCTAGTCACAAACACAGAGCCTCTCCCAGTCTCCCACACAGCCTCATGTAGAGGGGGTGATCTCCCATGTACCAGCATCATGATTAAAGTGTACTTCACTCACCTGCCCAAGTCCAATCAGGACCTGTGCTGATTGC
>JBBPBX010002603.1:18855-31336 GCA_038048925.1 Garcialebias charrua
TACTCAGCTCCAAATAATCTGAAATGACCCGGCCCCAGCCCGCAGCCATCATCTCCGAACCCCACCCCACCCCATCCAACGAATTAACAGTAATTACAAGTCCAAACCCGAACACACTGACACGTCGGATATTTTGTGATCTCACCTGTTGAAGTCTCGGCTGCACACGTCTGCAGAGTGCAGCGGCCAAATGAACGTCCATTTGGACTGATGGATCGCTGGCAGTAGTCCATATGAAGCTTAACTGAACTTTTTACATCTTTCAATAGGCCGATCAGCGCGCAGTCAAATGGCCGTGAGCAGCAGGTGCAGTATGGCAAGCCATGTTTACATGTATTGGATCATCGGCCGCGCGCGTCCCTGACGCAATAAAAAGCCCAACACCGACCCGGCCCACACATTAAGCACATTATTATGGCCCTGCCCGGTCCAAATCCAGGTCGAGCGGGGATGGGCTCTGGGTTTGGGTTAGAAAGGACAGCTCTGGCCCAGAGACAGCTTTGTTGTAATTTGGCACTATATAAATAAACCGAACTGAACTGAATTGAAACCATTTGTTATTAGTGAGGGGTGCAAATCAGACATCTGCATCTACAAACTTGCACTCAGCATTGTTACTCTTAAATGCGCAAGAGTTTCTGCTATAAATCATGGTCTTTCAGTGTTGCAGTGCTTTTGACTACGGATCCGAAGGTCGCGGGTTCGCGCCCCGGCCACTACCCAGCTTGGGGTGTCTATGAGTGCACACCTATTTCTCCAGCTCCCCGAGCGCTTTCGGGCTGCTCACTGCACCACCTGGTAGGTGGTTGGGTTAAATGCAGAGACGAATTTCGTCTGTGTATGGGAACATACGCAGATGACAGGAATAGACATTATTATTATTATTATTATTATTATTATTATTAAAGATAGGGAGAAAAGGTTCATGGGAAATCTGAGGGAAAGTGAAAAGGTGAAGGAAAACAGGTGGTAGGAGAGGTGAAAATATTTCTACTGTTCTTCACATGACATAGTTGTCACTATTAAATGGACTGTAATTATATAGCACCTTTCTATCTTATCAAGCTATGGTACTCAAAGCACTTTACAACACAATCTGTGTCCTCATTGACCCATTCATACAGCACTCTACTAGATCTCTACAAATAATAATCAGTGCTTTCATCACATTCACACACTGATGGGACACATTGAAGGCAATGAGGGGTTCAGTGTCTTGCCCAGGGACACTTCAGCATGTGGCTGCTGGTGGAATCAGACCCCCAACTCTTGCATTGGAGGACAGCTTCTTTAACTACTCAGCCACACTTGCCCCTCACTGTTAACAGTCTGAAAAATTCAGAGGCAAGAAAATACAAATTTACTCAAATTGTATAAGTTTACTGTTTTTGTACTCAAATGAAATATTAAATGATAATTTCTGCTGCAATTACTGACTCTAAATGCATTATTTTTAATAAAAAATTCATTCTTAAATACATATAAACAGAGAAAAGGTTTAAGTTGAGCAAACTGAAAATCAATGCACTCCCTTGGAAGGCATCTGAGTCGTCCTCGGACTGCCAAATATTAGGATTAGACAATTAGCCAACAACAAGTGATGAGCAAACTGTTCCATGATCACTTTCTCAGCCAATCAAGCCTCATTTTTCTCCACAAGTAAACACAAATACTACCGTTCAATCAAAGTGAACAAGTACAAAACAAACACGTGGACAAGAGGGAGTTGTGTTTGGGCTTAGGGAATGTACTTTTTTTATGGATATTTTTGGCAAATATTACATGCACTGTATATGTTCAGAGATTTTAGATGAAGAGCAAAAGAAGACTTTAAAAGTTTAATTCCTAAACTTTGTTGATTTCAATAATGTCTCTGTTATAATTCAAAACTCTATGTCTGTGCATTCAAATAAATGTTTCCACTGTTGTCAACTAGAAAACATTATTTGTTCAACACTTTATCTAATTTAAAAAAGTATCTTCTATTCAGTGACATACCCAAACAAGTATGGGTTTAACAAGAACACAATATTTCAAGTTTTGAAATAAACCTTTTTTTCAGGAAAGCTTTGAGGAAGGTATGTTTAACATTCAGTGACTGTTTTAGAAAACAGTTTGCTCACCACCATCTGGTCAAACTGACAAAAAAGACTTGGAAATGTGTTTGTTTTTCAGTATTAGTGGTTTTGAGAAGACACAAGAATAGGAAAATGCTCTTGAGCAATAAAACCATAAAAATTGTTTAATTTACATCAATATCTACTTTTGTTTTTGATTATTTAATTTGATGTGATTTGTGGAGGGAGTTGCGGTGCAGAGGTTAGAGAAGGTGTGCCTGTGATCGTAAGGTCGCCTGTTCAACTCCTAATACTGACAGTGGTGGAGAAAGTCCTCAAACACTGTACTTAAGTAAAATTACAAATAGACAGAAATGTACTTCTAGTAAAAGTACCACATCAACATTTTTACTTAAGTAAAATTAAGAATTTGCTTTTAAAAATACTTAAAGTATTAAAAGTGAAAGTACTTGCTGAGAGTATTACCTAATGCATTGGTCTACAATATCTTTAAGTGTGCCTACCGTCTGTATATTTCCTGTAATACATTAATATTGTTGTGTCATTTTAATGAACAAACTGCAGATAATACATGTTTTTATTGTGTTTACTCTGTGACACAGTTCACACTTGGACTTGTGATTCTGTGCGTCAGAATGCCAGTGATGACATGCAGAGTTAAATACCATTAAGCAAAAATAAGAAACAGGAATGATTATTGAAAGTTTTTATTTAACACAAAGAAAAACCAACGTGTCATATGTTTAAGTAAAAGTTTCTGACAGAAAACATGAGCATTAGACCTAACAAAAGAATATCTGATCATTTCAACTCCAGTTTGTCTTCATCTCTAGTTAAAATACTGTCTAGTCCAGGGGTAGGGAACCTTTTTGGCTGAGAGACCCATAAACGCCGCATATTTTAAAATGTAATTCCGTGAGAGCCGTACAATATTTTTCAAAACTAAAAACAAGTAAATGTGTACATTTTATGAAGCCCAACACTTTTAAAGTACAATAAGTATCTGAATGCTTTTTAATAACATTGTTATGCTGTTGTTAACAATGATAAATAAAGTATTTCTTACCATTAATGTGACTTCTGGTGCTGCATAGTTTTGCTGATGGCCTTGTAGTCTGGTTGATATGTAGTGAGGTTAAGCTGACCACCTGAATGACCAGCGACATCACCTCACCAAGCTGCTCGCCACAGATCTGAGCACAAAGCGCCTCCTGATGTAGGATGCAGTGAAAACTTAAAATGGGTCTCTTTTCCTGTTCACGAAGCAGTGCTACAAATCCTCTGTTTTTCCCCACCATGCACGGAGCACCATCAGTACACACTGAAATAAGTTTTTCCATCTGTAGATTTTTTTCTTTACTGAACTCAGTGAAAGTTTTTAATAAATCATCCCCTCTTGTTGTCCCTTTCAGAGGCAAAACAGCAAGACTTTCCTCACGTAGTGTGTCATGGCATGTCTTTTATTTGTTTAATTATCTTGTCTTTATCCAAAAAGTCATCAAAAGTTCATTGGTGTAGTGGGCATGACCGTGCCCGCTCTGATACTTGAACTGTCCCAGTGACACCTTTTCACTGATACTCTCAGAAAAAAGACATTAACACTATTTTATTACATTATTTTGAATCAAAACACAATAAGTCATAAGAGACTCTCTTATTCCTCTATTTTTGTGTTAATGAATAACCTTGTGTTACTTGTATAAGCATTATTGAATTCAATGTTTGTTAAGTCAAAGACTGTTTAATTCAAACTGTTTAATTCAAGTTGGAAATCCAATGTTATTTCAAAATAATGATCACTTCTTCATATGATGAATCAAACGGTGAAAGTGAATTAATATGTCAGACTGAACTCGATCAGTTTTGTTAGAAGTTAGAACACAGTTTTAATCAGTTGTTTTATGAAGCTGGCTCCAGTCTAATCTGTTTCTCTGTCTTCATTCTAAACAACTTCTTCTCTGTTCTAAAAACTGATCTTCTCCTATCCGAGTGACCTTCATCCACTGGTTTGTTTGGACCAATCAGAGAAGAACAACAAGTCACTGATCACAGATCCTTCCTTAAAGTTCTAAGCTTTTGCTGGAACTGAGGAGTTTGCTGAGGACCTCAATGCCATGATGAGGTTCCCCAAAGAACTGATGATCGTCTGGTCAACACGCTAATGACCACGTCATTCAGTTAAAGGCTTATAACTTGCCAAGTTATAAGTCATCTTCAACAGCTGAAAAAGCTCTCTTTTATTGACATTCCTTTAAGGAACGTCTTATCTTGAAAACAACACCAGGAGCTGCCGTTACTTTCGGTTCGAGTCAAGGCGCACGTCTGGAGACGCTGAGAATGGTAAACGAACTGACCAGTTGGACCAACTGGGGACTGACCATCTTCACAAGGTAACAAGTCGTCATATGCTTTACCAAGGGTACCAACGTGTAGCCGAGATCAGCCGGAGAGCTGCCATGTTTCTGGTTAAAACACGTCAAGATAATACCTCTCCTCATCCTCCATTTTCTTCCTCCTCCATTTTTCTCTTCACTGAAACTTTCTTACTTTAAGTAACTAAACTTTAAGTTATTGTGCCAGCAGAGATATAAGTTATTAAAACCCATAACTTTATTCTGTTGTTCCTACGAAATTACGGACGCGTATTTCATCTGTGCTGAAGTTAATTTATAGGAAAAATAATCAACCAATCATGTACAAATGTGTGATGTAATTTATAATTATGTTAAATAAATGGTGCAGTCCTGCTGTACCAACATAAGTTTAACGTTTCCTGTGAATTACATCTGGTCAAGGTATAGAATTATTGGTATTAAGCTGAAAAAGAGAGAACTCGTTTAATTAATGATGTATTTTTGTGTCAGTCTAAACCCTGCCAATTTATACATCTAAAATATAGGTAAGTCAGTAAAACTGACCCCGTCCTATATTACTACATTGGCAACATCAAGCATGAATGTTTTGGCATACTCACCATCTGTGAATGGCTTCCCGTTTCTCACAATGGCTAAAGCACCAGCAAAACTAGCTGAATTCCAGTCACCTTGTTGAGTCCAAACACGGAGGTGTTGCTGACCTGCTTGCACTCTGCCCAGTAGCTCTTCACATGCTTTTTTCCTGCTGTCCCCCACAGGATATTTTGATGCAAAGGCAGCATGGCGTGTGTCGAAGTGCCGCTTTATATTTGAGCGTTTCATCGAGGCAATTTTATCATTGCATATCAGACACACTGCAGAACCTGCTCTCTCCACAAAAGCAAATTGCTCTGTCCATTCCTGCTGAAAAGTACGATAATCCTCGTCTCGTTTAGCTGCCATCTTCATCACACAGGTTTCCACAACTAGCTAAGCTAGCTGCTAGGAGGGATGTTTACTTCCTGATCACAGTGCTTTAAGTGGGCCGGAACTCACCGGTACCCAGTTCCGCCACTTCTAAAATTTAACCCTGAGAGTACCGGGACTTTTTTTAAGCGTAAGGTGCGTTCCGGAACTTATTTTCGTCTTCTCCACTTGAAAGACCCGTGGCAGATTAGAATGCATCATTTCCCCCGACTGGATTTCAAGAAAGAGTAATGCATCTTCACGACAATAAAACATCTTTGGTGGAGCGCGACATTTGGCCAATCACAGCCTCAGGATAGACAGGGGGAGGAGACGACAGGACAGCGAAATCTGTAAAAAAACAAAAACAAACTGCAGCGCGACAGAGCGCGAGGGAAGCGGAAGTAACTCCTCCAACGTGTGGGTAAAGTTAATATTTTTATACATGCAGTGTAACCATTGTTTAGTAAAATGGCATGTTGTGTTACAAATAAAACTAAATAAAAATTAACAAAATAAAAGTCAATTGCACCCCTAAAGCCACTGTGATAAAGTATCACATTAATTTTATTATTTTAGCCACAGGAGTGAATTTAAAAACAGGATGATGTCTATATGAACTAGTTAAATGAGGTGTCTCTAAAATATCCTGATTCATGATCAATAATAATTTCAACAATTTTTTAACCTGTCCACAGGACCTGACTTTATTTTGTTAGATGTCTCTAAAATAGTTAGTGAATCATGTTTACATGTAGGTAAACATAGATGTTTAACAACTTGTTAAAATAGGAAATGGCATCTACTTTATTCAAAATTTCTGGCAAAACATCTTCACCAGCATATTTAAGAAACTAGTTTTTACTGTTAGTAAGTAAGTTTTATTTATATAGCACATTTCACAGACATGAGAGTCACAAAGTGCTTTACAAAAGGAAAAATAAAATCATAAAATCACAGAAGTACTATACAGAAAGGTAAAACATAACAAACTCTAAAATCAATGTACAAAATTAACCAAAAGCCTGTCTGAAGAGATAAGTCTTAAGTTTTTAATGCATCTGTTGACTCGGAGCAGCGCATTGTTAGCAAAATGTTCTGCTGTATTTGGCTTGCTGCTGTTGTTGGTTGTTGATTTTTTGGTTGACACAATTTTTTGGTTGACACAATCTTTCCTATTTCCTCATTCATTTTATGCTTGTTTATTAATTGTTTAGTGTTTAAATGGTTACTGTTGCACCGAGGGACTGAGAGAGAAATGCAATTTCAATCCTGTGTATGTCCTGTACATATTGCAGTTCTGACAATAAAGTTGACTTTGACTAAATCAGGTTAGTAAATGACTTTTACCTGAAGCATGTTAAAAAATTACAAAATCTTTCGGGGGGGGGGGGTTGGCGCAACGTTTGTCACCTTTTTCATCCCTTCTGAGTTTGCAGGTATGCATATTATTATGACATTAGGAAGGGTACCGGCACTTATTTTTTTCCACTTAAAGCACTGCCTGATCACGTCTCCTCCCATGTCCGTGACGCATCATCCGATTGGCTCCGGTCGGCGCCAGTCACCTGCGGAGAGCTGTGATTGGCTACATTTGGCGCCAGTCACCCACGGAGAGCTGTGATTGGCTCCAGCCACTCGCGGCCATGTTTTATATTTTTATCTGCTTTTTTTAAATGTTATTATTAAAGATTTGTCTGCGAGCCATATGCAGCCATCAAAAGAGCCATATATGGCTCGCGAGCCATAGGTTCCCGACCCCTGGTCTAGTCAATCTTGTAATGGGTCAATAGTGAACAATATTTTAACTTCCTGACACCATTTTCAAAACTTGGACCTGAGTGTCGAGACATTTGGAGACATCTTGTCTCCTAACATCCCATGAACTGACACATTTTAATATTGCAGCAAGAATTTCTTGTTCAAGTTCAGAAGAAGTTGATTTTCAAAGTTTTTGAGTTCAGTCTGGCTCTTTTGGGAGAGAAAATCTGTCCTGCTGTACTGAACAGTCTTTCAACAGTCTTTCAATAGTCTTTTAATAAACTTTTAATAATATTTCAATTATCTTTCAAAAGAGTCATGGGTGGTGCATATCGTCTTGCTGACTCTCCATGGTGGAATCCATTTTGGGTGTGCTGTGCTGTGAGTGCACCCAGCTCAATGATGTATACACAGTACTAGAATATACGTCTTGTCCAGCTCTTCTTGAAGGCGGGTCTAATGTTACCTGCCCACTTTGCAGTGATTCAATGGACCAACTCCCCTGTCGTCATGTATACGTTCAAACTAACGAACAAATTAAAAAAAAACGCAACATGAATGTAACGTGTAAAGCAACGCATTATAGAAATGTAGTGTAGTAGAAAGTACAGATACTTAATGTAACATGTAGTATTTGACACACCTAAATTATTATCATCATTTCAAAGATTACAAATTTTATTATTTATAGGTATTTCTATGAAGCTGCAGTGACAGCTTAAATTTGGCCCCAGAATAAAAACGTCTCCAGCCGTGCCTCTGTCTCGTGCTTGTCGTGCATCATGACAGGATGTATGGTGAAAATGACTTGGACTCATGCTGTGTGCTAAATGGTCTCTTAAGAGAGGTGGCTATATCTGGACATCGCAGCTCACTTCCACTTCATTTCTCAGTTTATGCATTTTTAATATCAAAGCTAAAATGGTTTAAAATATAGAAATGACAGTATCCTAAAGGACTAGCACTATGACTTGATGTCATGTAATTTTTCAAAATGATTTTTAGCTTGTAAATCACCACACAGCAGCATCTGTAATGGTGAAAAATATTTAAAGGGCAACATTAAAGCTAAAGATGGGTGGCACTATAGTGCAGAAAATTAGAAGCCTTGTTTCTCCTCACCAAGTGAGGACATTATTGTTGAAGAGGATTTGTTAATTGGACTGTTTAGATGTTGTTCAACTGCACTGCAGATGGCCAGTTGGACATCAGGGCATAAATAGATGAGACCGGAAAAGGTCATCTTCTGACCCTTTTGAAGGATTTTTGCAATAATAAAGTTTAATTTTAGGATTTGTTTGTGGTTCAAACCGAGAAAGATAAAAATAAAGGTAATTTATTTTAAATAAATAACATGAATTAAAAATATATTTTTTTATAATTTGGCACTAAAAAGCTAAAAATACAATAAATAACAGAAAAAACTACATATCAAGAAGACTGTCAAATATTTTTTATGTACATTAAATGCACATGGAATGCAAATTGCAAACTTAAGCTTACAAAATTAACAATTAGACTTTAAATTTTAATGAAATGACGTGACGTCCTTTGCTTTGAAGCAACAGTAATCATTTCAACATTACATATAGTTTATCTCATTTGTGTCCATCACTTCTTTAGCTGCGCCTGTAAAAGTTACATTCTGTGGGAAAATAGACATAAAAGAAAAACTATGTGTGTGCCATAGCAGCAAACTATGCAGATCAAAAGGCTAAAATAATTAAATATTATTAAATAAAAAAATAATAAATCTTACGTTGGTTATTTTAGGTTCAATTTCATCATTACTTTGTGTGTGTCTTACTTATTTTTACGTCTATTTTTGTACAGTATGTCCTCTTTGGTTACATCAGTTTTACTCGTGACCTCTGTTTGTTGTTTGCCTCACATAATTTGTCATAAACGAGCCCATCTCCCTCCACATCTATTAAAATGTTTCCAATGTTGCTCTGAGCTGAAGGACGGGATCCTGTTTTTGTTACAAAGTATTTCATTTGTAAAAATGAAATCTTCTGACAAAACCCTTCTGCTTGTCTTTTGTGTTGTTTTCTATTTCTGTCTTGGTGTGAACTGTTTTCGACTTTCAGACAGTCAGGTAAGCAACCAGAGAGGCAAGAGCTGAACACAACGAAGCAGCCAGCCATACATATGGATCAGGCTGGCAGCTGAGCATTAATGGCCTCCCTCTGGAATCTAAAAACACCGGCACGGGCCAGAGAGGAGCTCCTGTGGGAAATCAGAATACCAGCAGCCGTTCAGGTCAGCTTGTACCGGTACATGTTTGCGGCATGTTACAGCTCCATTTCGTCCTCCCCCTGCAACAGAAAGCCTTCTTCTCTGAGGTTATTTATGCACTTTCATTTTCTAGTGAGTGGAGGAAATCCCTGTTTACATGCAGGAATTGAACTGAGTTTTAATGAGGGGAAATATGTGAACGTAAAGGAACCGATGTTCCTGGAAGAGCTGAGACCAGTGAAACATAGTGGTTATTTAAGTGCTTTAAGAATAACAGAAAAGTGTCAAAATATCTGTTTTTGTTTTGTTTTGTGGTTGTTGTTTTGTTGTTGTTGTTGTTGTTGTTGAAAACGTGTATTCACTGAATAGATTGTATAATTCAAATATATATTATAAATAATAATTCTTCATTTAATTTCAAACAGTTGAAATTTTCAACAAAACCATAAGCAAATAATAAACGTAAATATTTCCACTAAAATATTCTGGAAACAAAACAAAAATGTTCGAAAGGAGAGCAAGAAGAAGAAATGGCTTATCTAGTCCTGTCCATAAGTTTACATACAAACTCTGAACAGTGTTGCTAGATTGGGTGGTTTTCCTTCTGATTTTGCTGGGAACTCTGGAAAGATTTTTGTTGGATTGATGCATTTTGTCCAGTGGTGGGAAACGCTAATCCAAAAATTAGTTCTGCTATTTCTAAAGCACGTATTAATTTATTTAGGTTTGCAATTTCAAAAGCACTAATGTCTTGTGAAAATTAGGGGAAGCTAATTCTAATCCACTAATTAAATTCAACAATTGGTAGCCAGCAAGTTATGCAATATTTGCACTACACTGCCAACTAGCGGTGCATGAACTGTTATACAGTAAGTTGTTTGAGTTTCAGAGTATTTAGTTTGGTTCTCTTCAACAGGTTTGACAAGGACAAAATGTACCCATTCCAAAGTCTGTTAGCTAAACTGCAGACATATTTGGCTGTTTTTTTTTTCTTCTTTTGTTACTTTTAGTACCACTAGATCGCATGTGTCAAACTCAAGGCCCGTGGGCCAAATCCGGCCTACCATAACCGTTTCTGTGGCTCTCTACACCCTAGAACTTCAAGATAACAGTTGTAAGCATGTTGCTCTCAGGTGGTGGGTCCCCATCCCTACACTCCCTGGTCTCTCTGTTAATTGTCTTGCTTATCTCCTCCATTTTGTTGTCCAGGTGTTTGTGATTGTCATGCTGTGTGTTCATGTACCTGTATATAAAGTCAGGGATTTTTTAATTGATAAAGCTCTGTATATGTTGTATAACACAATCATTGTTCCACATTTAATCTATTGTATTGAGGTTTGGGGAAAAGCGTGCAAAACAATTACAAAGCCTGTTTTTATTTTACAAAAGAGAGCTGTAAGAGTAATCACCAGAAAACATTTCAGTCACCCATCAAACACCTTGTTTCTTCAGCTAAATTTATTGAAATTCCAGGAATTGGTAGAATATAGTATTTTATCAGTTATGTATAGGGCTCATAATAACACATTACCTTTAAATATCCAAAGAAATTTTATAAAAAGACAAAGTTATTACAATCTCAAAGGGACAGAGATATTCATCAAACCACAATTCAGAACCAGCTTAAAGGGACGGTCTACCTCAATTCAGGGAGTTCGATTGTGGAATGTCTCTGGAGAGTGATGTTAAAAATGCAAAATCAATGTATACATTTAAGAAAAAGGTCAAAAAGGACTTGCTCAAAAACTATATATGATGTAGCTTAGTGTGTTTGTGTATTACACTTATGTTGTACTTATGATGTAGCTTAGTGTGTTTGTGTATTACAGTTAGAAAAATTTAGTAGAGTTATTCATTTTATGATGTAGTTTGTGTATTAGAAAAATTAAGTAGAGTTATTCATTTTGTGATGTAGTTTGAAGGTTATCATTGGTTGAACAAACTGTGAAATAAGGGGCAGATATAATAAGATTTCATCTTCTTTCTGCTCCTTTCATTTTATCCTACTTGTATTCTTGTATCTGATGAAACTGTTTTGTATTGTTCTTTTAAAATGAATGAATAAACATCAAATCAAATCAAAAATAAGTCTGTATCTCTGTGTTTATCGTTGTCCTGGCATTGTCTCCTGTTGCCTCTGTCTCCTGAGTTCCTTGTGATTCCCTGAGTATGTAAGTTTGCTGCCCTGTCAGCTATTTTATGTTCTTAATTTCTGTGGCTGTCGCGGCCGCCATTTTGAACAGTGCTAATGGCGAACTACTTTTTTTAAATCCAGCAGATTTGACCATTTCGTGAAACTCTCAAGCTCAGAAGAACTTGTGCTATAACGTCAGCTATGAAATATATTTTTTCTCAGCAAAGAAATAATTGTTTTACCGTGTTTTGTTGTAAAATCCTGGCTTCTGTGGCCGTCGCGGACGCCATTTTGAAGAGTGCTAATGGCGAACTTTTTAAAATCCAGACGCGTCGCGTAGGCCGCTGAGAAACATCCACAAGTTCACCCTCCATGTTAAAAAGTCTTCGTCTGACTCTTCGAAAACAAGCAATAAGGCTGCAGAGTAACACACTGGCTGCTAACTGCTATAGAGAGAGCACACACCAAGAGACTGAGGGGGACGCTTTTTTGTCACGGACCACATCCGGCGCTGACAGGATATAGTCTGTTAGCAGTCGTCCGAAATCGTAAATAAGTTTTTTCATTTTTACTGATAGAAAATTAGTTATTAACGGTACTGCATTTTAAATAAAAATAGTGCAAATCCGCTTATGAATTATAAATGTTTGTCAAACCGCTGTAACGCTGAATAATTGTTTAGGTCCGCTGTAAACGGATTAGCGCATTAGGGCTCTCTAGCGGTCGGAGCCCACCACTGATTTTTGTCACATATTGCTAAATTACCTTGGCTTGTACTGATGCACGTTCATGTTCAAACAGTAAATATGTTGTAACAATGTATTGACTGGGCAGACTTTTGTGTGATGTGGTGGTTTTTAACAGATTTTTGGGCTGGAAAATCTCAACTCTATCTGGCAACACAGACTCTGAACCAAACCAGTTTCGTTAAAAAAAAAATAAACACACAC
>JBBPBX010002603.1:31803-50820 GCA_038048925.1 Garcialebias charrua
TAATAAAAATATGAAATTACTGTATTAAAAAAATAATAATAATTTTATTATTTATTTTTTTGTTTAAATGTTCTTAATTTCATGTGTACATCACTTTGTTGCATCTGTGGTTGTTTCAAAGGCTTTATAAATAATATAAATAATGTTTTTTAATAAAAATAGTCTTTTTTTTATGATTGCGCAACTTCCGGTCCGACAGGAAATGCCTGGCAGCCATTTTAGGACTCCCGCGGTCCTCCCGGCAGCCCCATGTGAGGACTGTGTGTGTTCCAGGATTGCCTCATATGGATAAATTACTATCTGGAATCGCTCTGTGAGCTCTGTGGACGTCTCAGGCTGGAGCAGCAGCTGCAGATTGATCGCCGATCGCGCCGCACCGCCGCTCCAACACCAGCTCATGGCCTGGCTAGCAGAAGCTAACACAGGCCTCGAGCAGCTGCCGTGGTTCGCTCGCCGGCCGCCGCGCTGCTCGGCCCGACAATATCAACGCATGGCAACCTAAGATGTCGGCTTTGACCATCTCAAAGTAAGAAATTATATTTTTATTTATTCTGTAAATGTGAATAGCAATGTTTAACATTACAGTACACTACTGTACATGCTTAAATGTGTGCGCGGCGGTCCGTTAGCGGTATTTCCGCGAGCTACGAACGGAATAAGGACCTACGAACGGGACGCTATTTTCACCCCCTAGCTACGGCAGAATCGAGCTGCGAACAGTTCTTATGTCCCAAACTCGTACGTAAGTAGGGGGTTTGCTGTATATATATATATATATATATATATATATATATATATATATATATATATATATATATATATATATATATATATTTATATAACTGTTTTTTGTTACTTAATATCACAAATTTTTGTTTTATCATAATTTAGTCATAATTTATTTTGTCACACCATTTATTTAATACTTAACACTAAATAATAAAAACTTTAATACAGTACTTAATACTTCCATTATACTGAGGACCTGCTCCAAACTTTTACCAGAGCAATATAATGCAGTATCACCAGCAAACAAAGTAAATATTAGCAACTTAGTTTCATTGCATATATCATTTATGTAAAGTTAAAAAAAAGTTTACGACCCAGCACCGACCCTTGTGGTACTCTACATATTAAATCAGAATTCAATTTTTTTTGTACATATTGATGTCTTTGATCCAGGTAACTTTTTATCCAAGACTAAGCAATACCTCTAACACCATCCTTCTCCAATTTTTTGAAGAAGTAATTCATGAGTGCAGCCCAAAGACCCCTTATGATGAGTCAAACAAATGATTCAATGTTCCCTCGCCCGGACGTGGGTCACCGGGGCCCCACTCTGGAGCCAGGCCCGGAAGTGGGGCAAGCTGGTGAGCGCCTGGTGGCTGGGCTTTTACCCAAGGAGCCCGACCAGGGACAGCCCGAAGAGGAGATGTGGGTTCCCCTTCCCATGGGCTCACTACCTGTGAGAGGGGCCAAAGGGGTCAGGTACAATGTGGCATGGGTGGTGGCCGAGGGCAGGGACCCTGGCGGTCTGATCCTCGGCTACAGAAGCTGGCTATTGGGACATGGAATGTCACCTCTCTCTCTGGTGGGGAAGGAGCCTGAGCTAGTGTGTGAGGATGAGAGGTTTCGGCTAGAAATAGTCGGACTCACCTTAACGCATGGCTCTGGCTCTGGAACCAGTTTCCTTGAGAGGGGTTGGACACTCTTCCACTCTGAAGTTGTCCCTGGTGAGAGGTGCCGAGCAGGAGTGGACATACTTGTTGCCTCCCAACTTGGTGCCTGTACGTTGGGGTTCACCCCGGTGAACGAGAGGGTAGCCTCCCTCCGCCTACGTGTGGGGGAACGGTTCCTGAATGTTGTTTGTGCTCATGCACCAAACAGCAGCTCAGATTAGCCACCCTTTTTGGAGTCCTTGGAGGGGGTATTGCAGCGTGTGCATCCTGGAGACTCCCTTGTTCTACTGGGGGACTTCAACGCTCATGTGGGCAATGACAGTGAGACCTGGAGGTGTGTGGTTGGGAGGAACGGCCCCCCTGATCTGAACCTGAGTGGTGTTCTGTTATTGGACTTCTGTGCTCGTCATGGATTGTCCATAACGAACACCATGTTCAGCATAAGGGTGTCCATATGTGCTCTTGGCACCAGGACACCCTAGGTCGCAGTTCGATGATCGACTTTGTTGTCGTCTCATCTGATCTGCGGCCGCATGTCTTGGACACTCGGGTGAAGAGAGGGGCGGAGCTGTCAACTGACCACTACCTGGTGGTGAGTTGGCTCCGATGGTGGGGGAGGATGCCGGTCAGACCTGGCAGACCCAAACGTATTGTGAGGGTCTGCTGGGAACGTCTGGCAGAGTCTCCCGTAAGACGGAGCTTTAACTCCCACCTCCGGGAGAGCTTTGAACACGTTCCGAGGGAGGCGGGGGACATGGAGTCCGAGTGGGCCGTGTTCCGCGCCTCTATTGTCGAGGCAGCTTATCGGAGCTGTGGCCGCAAGGTTGTTGGTGCCTGTCGTGGTGGCAACCCTCGAACCCGGTGGTGGACACCGGCAGTGAGGGATGCTGTCAGGCTGAAGAAGGAGTCCTATTGGGCCTTTTTGGCTTGTGGGACCCCGGAAGCAGCTGATAGGTACCGGCAGTCCAAGCGGCATGCGGCTCGGGTGGTTGCTGAGGCAAAAACTCGGGCGTGGGAGGAGTTCGGAGAGGCCATGGAGAATGACTTCCGTACGGCTTCGAGGCGATTCTGGTCCACCATCCGGCGTCTCAGGGGGGGAAAGAGGTACGAGACCAACACCATTTATGGTGGAGGTGGCGTGCTGCTGACCTCAACTCGGGATGTTGTGAGTCGGTGGGCGGAATACTTCGAAGACCTCCTCAATCCTACTGGCACGTCTTCCACTGAGGAAGCAGAGCCTGGGGACTTTGGGTCGGGTTCTCCGATCTCTGGTGCTGAGGTCGCCGAGGTGGTTAAAAAGCTCCGCGGTGGCAAGGCTCCGGGGGTGGATGAGATTCGCCCGGAGTTCCTTAGGGCTCTGGATGTTGTAGGGTTGTGTTGGCTTACGCGACTCTGCAATATCGCGTGGACATCGGGGGCAGTTCCCTTGGATTGGCAGACTGGGGTGGTGGTTCCCCTATTCAAAAAGGGGGACCGTAGGGTGTGTTCCAACTATAGGGGGATCACACTCTTAAGCCTCCCTGGTAAGGTCTATTCAGGGGTTCTGGAGAGGAGGGTCCGTCGGATAGTCGAACCTCGGATTCAGGAGGAGCAGTGTGGTTTTCGTCCTGGTCGTGGAACACTGGACCAGCTCTACACCCTCAACAGGGTCCTGGAGGGTGCGTGGGAGTTTGCCCAACCAGTTTACATGTGCTTTGTGGACTTGGAGAAGGCATTCGACCGCGTCCCTCGGGGGGTTCTGTGGGGGTACTCCGGGATAGGGGTGGGCCATATCGTCTCGTCTACGATAATACCGGTGGATTTTTTGACACCGGTGAAAAAAATTATATCGCGGCATCCTATGATGACGTCATTTGACTGCGTCACTTTGCGATAACGGTGGTTTTGTGGAGGAACGCGGACCGCGTGAAGCAGCAGACAGCAGCCGGTGTTCCGTGGAGACTGCCTTCATGTGGAGATGCCCTACATTTTGTTAATACGCATGCGCGCGCACACCGAACCCGAGGAGGAGGAACGAGCTAGCATTAGCCTCATAGCTGCATCCTCGTAGCTTCACCGGGCAGCCGGCTTTGAGCGATCAGAGGTCCCTGGAGCTCGCCTCGATGTCGGACTGGAAGCCGAAGACATCGGGGGACAACGCGCTAACTTGGAATAATAAAGCCGACAACCTTTTAGGAGGTGCGTGCAGCTAAACCGGACTGCCCGGAGCTGCGGGTTTGGGGGCTAAAATGCTAACAGCTGAACGCGGCGCGCACAGACTGCGGCGTCGGTAAGTCATTAAAACTTTTTCTGTCTCCAACTGTATGAAGTTAGGATACTAACAGTCCTTCTGTAAAGGGTTTAAACTGCGTGGTGCTACAGAAAGCTGCGAAGCTCAGACGTAACGCAGCGGTGCTAACAACTGGAGCTAACAGCTGGAGCTAACAGCAAACTGATGACAGAAGCTGCCGCTTAAAGTAAGAAATTATTATTTTTATTTACTGTATGCTCTTTTAAAATGTGTTAAAGTGTTAGAATAGTCATTACCGCACACCTCAGTGGCGGCTGGTGCGGTATATATATTTTTGCTTGTTAAATATGAATATTTTTTTTGTATTCTGGTGACTGTTGTGAAATATCGTCTGATATCGTTATCGGGGTATTTCAAAAAATATATCGTGATATCATTTTTTGGTAATATCGCCCACCCCTACTCCGGGAGTATGGGGTACCAGACCCTTTGATAAGGGCTGTTAGGTCCCTGTACGACCGGTGTCAGAGCTTGGTCCGCATTGCCGGCAGTAAGTCAGGCTCGTTTCCGGTGAGAGTTGGACTCCGCCAAGGTTGCCCTTTGTCACCGATTCTGTTCATAACTTTTATGGACAGAATTTCTAGGCGCAGCCAAGGTGTTGAGAGGATCCGTTTTGGTGACCTTAGAATCGCTTCTCTGTTTTTTGCAGATGATGTGGTCCTACTGGCTTCATCAGTTCGTGATTTACAACTTTCACTGGAGCGGTTTGCAGCCGAGTGTGATGCGGCCGGGATGAGGATCAGTTCCTCCAAATCCGAGGCCATGGTCTTGAGCCGGAAAAGGGTAGCATGCCCTCTCCGGGTCGGGGAGGAGGTCCTGCCCCAAGTGGAGGAGTTTAAGTATCTCGGGATCTTGTTCACGAATGAGGGAAAACTGGAGCGTGAGATCGATAGGCGGATAGGTGCAGCGTCCGCAGTGAAGCGGGCGCTGTACCGGTCTGTCGTGGTGAAGAGAGAGCTGAGTCGAAAGGCAAAGCTCTCAATTTACCGATCGATCTACGTTCCCACCCTCATCTATGGTCATGAGCTTTGGGTTATGACCGAAAGAACAAGATCTCGGATACAAGCGGCTGAAATGAGTTTTCTCCGCAGGGTGGCTGGACTCTCCCTTAGAGATAGGGTGAGAAGCTCAGTCATCCGGGAGGGACTCGGAGTAGAGCCGCTGCTTCTCCACATCGAGAGGAGCCAGTTGAGGTGGCTCGGGCATCTGGTTAGGATGCCTCCTGGACGCCTCCCTGGTGAGGTGTTCCGGGCATGTCCCACCGGGAGGAGACCCAGAGGAAGACCCAGGACACGCTGGAGGGACTATGTTTCTCGGCTGGCCTGGGAACGCCTTGGGATTCCCCCGGAGGAGCTGCTCCAAGTGGCTGGGGAGAGGGAAGTCTGGGCCTCCCTACTTAGGCTGCTACCCCCGCGACCCGACCCCGGATAAGCGGAAGAAAATGGATGGATGGATGGATGGATATATATATATCCATCCATATATATTGTTATGTCCTAGAGCACATTATTATTTTAAGCCCCAATATATTTTGTTTATGTTGGCTGCCAACCTGGCTACATTGCTAAATACACCTTTTTTACAACCTGATTTGGATCAGCCTTGATTGGTGCAGTCTGTTGAACATGCCTATAAATAGGCTGGGTGCAGTGATCTGTTGCATGGGTGTTGAGGTGTGGAGGTTTGTGTTTCTCCGCCCACCCCTCGCCACTTGGTTGTCACTCCTGAGGGAGTGGTGTGTTGAGCAGGTGCATACTCTTGTGGAGCTCTGGTGAACCTAGGAGCTTGTGTGTTGGTTTACCTATGGAAGGGTTAGTGGTTTGAGCTGAGCACTGACTGTTTGACACTGTTTTTGACACCATTTTTAAATGGGTTTTTAAATAGGTTTTGATCTGGTGAGATCGGTAGTCCTGTTTTCGTTTTAATGTTACCTTAGATGGGTGTTTAAACAGGTAGATCGTTGCCTGGGGAGACACGACGGTCCTGTACAGGATTGGGTCTGCCTGGGTGGCGTTTTGTTCTTTTTGGCCGGCTCACCAGGTCCAACATTTGTTTGTACTTTGTTTTCATTTGGGACACAGGGAACCGGAGGGTGAACTCCTGTTTTTAGTTGTCTTTCTCCCCTAGAAAGGAGCTGGCTGCATGAACCATGCCCCAGCCTCCAGGAGTTAAAGAAAAATAAAACTTTTTAAACCTTTCTTGTTGTCTTGTGTCCATTAAATGTGTTCGGCCTGAGCCAGCCGTAACATATTTTTATATATATATATATATGTATATATAAAAATAACGACTCACCGTCAAATGGTCGACACAAAACACACAATAAAATCCTCCGGCCGCGTTAATTTGGCTTGAAACAGCGGGGTTCTCTGCGGATTTATGAAGAGACCGAGCGCAGCCAGCTAGCCACAGAATTAGCCCCTGAGTTCACCTCTGACCCGGAAGATGTCAAGATGGAATAGTCCATTTTTAGTAGGGGGATAAAGAAATCGACCGTTTTTTTATTGCGTATTTAATGATCGTTTTCATCGTAACTATAATTATTTTTATGTTAAATGTACATTAACAAGCAGGATCAATGTTAGGGATGTAGGTGACTGGCCGGGGCGCGGCGGGGCCGGGGCCCCATGCTGATGGGATCCCCAGGCAACGGCATCATTTACCTACATGGTAGATCCGAGTCTGTTCTCCCCTCTGCTCCCCCTCACACCCTCCCTCCTCTCTGCTGTTTACGGTGGGGAAAAAGGTAAAACAAGCAGCATAAGAGCTTGTAAATAAGTTTATTGGTTTTTACTGATAGATAATTAGTTATTAGCGGTACTGCATTTTAAATAAAAATAGCACAAATCCGCTTATGAATTATAAAAGTTAGTCAATCCACAAAAACGCTGACAAAAAGTTTAGGTCCACTGTAAGCGGATTAGCGCTTTAGCGCTATCTAGCGTTCATTTGCCCACCACTGCATATATATATATATTTTTTTTTCTTTTTTTTTTTTAATGAACAGTACTGTATATATACTTATATCTAACATACTGAAAAACTGACCTTGCAGGTAAATTCTGGTTAAAAATCTTCTCCTGCTGCCGGGTGTTGTTCTTTTTGTGTAATAAGCTAAGTGAAAATGTTTTTCTCCAACAATTAGACTGAAGTGTCTGATGAATTTATCAACCATGAAATTTGCACAGAAGTTAGTTTTGTCTTCATGAAATTGTGCCATACAAAATAAATTGAAATGAAACAAAATAAAATTAACATTGAGATAATAAAATTAACCATCACTCTTTGTAAATGTTCAGTATTTCTTTATTGTCCTGAAAGGGATATGTTCGAAACTCTATTGAACATCTGATGTAAAAAGGTTTTAAATTAACTGAAAGAAATCCACATTTATCTGCTTTAGGTTTGTTTGGCAGATAACCACAAACATGAGTTTTGATCCACGTTTTTTAAAGCAATAGTGATTGTTGTTGGAAATTTGGATTAAAATAAAATTTTGGGGACAAAATGAAAAATGATGTAACAGAAAAAATTGCTGATGTCAAAAGAAATTGATTCAGAAATGCTTTATTTAGTAAGTTTCTTACATGTTAGAGTTTACTTTCTGATTAAGTAGTAGCTTTGGTTGTAGTGGTGGTTGCAGCTGTAGTTGTAGTTGTAGGTGCAGTGGTAGTTGTAGTTGGAGTGGTGGTTGTAGTTGTTGGAGTTGTAGTTGTTGTTGGAGCTGTAGTTGTAGTTGTCGGAGTGGTGGTTGTAGTTGTTGGAGTAGTGGTTGTTGCAGTTGTAGTTGTTGTAGTTGCGGTTGTCGTGGTAAATCGATTGCGTATTAGGTTGAGAAGGGACTGAAATATCAGTTGGTTGCCCAGTGAATTGGTAAATGGGCCCTGTAAGAAAATCAACAACATGAGACAGCCATCATAGAAAGGTGAGGTGTTTTAACCTCATGTCCATGATTTACTTGATTACGGAGGACAGCAAAGTCTCACCTCATTTGAGTTGGAGCCACTGGAGCGGGCGAACCTCAGGTGCTCCTCCTGCTGGAAACAAAACATATGTCTTATCACACTCTAAAATAATTTGTTATAATAGATTTTTTGTTGTCAACTGAATGAACAAAAGCTATTTCACTCTTTGACATCAAATTGGTACTTTAATTTCTGTATCTTAGCTCTGCAAAGCACCCTTAAGGAATTTGTGCAAACTGAGGATTCCAAGAAATAAGAAAAAGACAATTCATTTCAAACTGGTCATTATTGTGCACTGCCTTGGAAAGTGGGCAATTGTGTAACTGTCTGAATTTGTTTGTTTGTCTGCAAAGTATAACATGAACCAGATTTCAATAAAAAACTGAGAACATAATCCCTGGATGTGCCTGTTGGTAATTGGAGATGGCTCCGCAGGTAATCCATACAAAATCAGCTGAAACTGTCACTTTTACCGATTCTGAGATAGAAACGTGTACAGTAGTAGCTGCATCATGTGAGATGCTTGTTAAAACTTCTTAAAATGTTGCAGGTGATTTGCGTGAATCCTGGTTTTCTTGGTACATTTCAAGCAAGGTTACTTAAAAAGATATGGAGTGTTTCAAATCATTCTCCCTCTAGAAGTGATTTGTAGAGTCTGTAGAAATTTAACAATGTAATGAGGAAGAGTATGTATATTTATTCCTGCTTTTGAGCACATTTTTTTCTAAATTTCTCAATGGAGGTGAGTTTTGCAGCATTACAGTGTCACCGTTTTGCTGAATTAACTGAAATGGACTACTGTATTGTAATTCACTGTATGTTGGTTTAGCAAATCCTCTTTGCACCGCTTACAATCCGTCCAGAATGCAGCAGCTCATCTTTTAACTTCAACTAAAAAATATGAACACATAACCTCTGCCCTGGCTTCCCTCCACTGGCTCCCTGTCCACTATCAAATTGATTTTAAGATTTTATTGCTTGTTTTTAAAATCTTAAAAGGTCTGGCCCCGTCATATTTATGTGATCTTATCAACATCTACACTCCTGTAAGAGCACTCCGGTCTACCAACCAGTTTCTCTTAGATGTTCCCAGATCCAGAATGAAATCCAGAGGTGATCGGGCTTTTGCGGTTGCTGCTCCAAAGCTGTGGAACAGTTTACCTGAGAATTTAAAGACCGCTCAGACTGTTGAGACTTTTAAATATTTGCTCAAGACTCATCTGTTTTACTTGGCATTTAATCCTCGCAGAGTCTGAGAACAAATTTTGAGCAGATTTTATTGTTGTTGCATATTTACTGATAACTTTATTATGTTTCAGTGGAACTAGATGCATTTTACTCTGTTTTTAAAAAAAAAATAACTGTACAGCACTTTGGTCGGCTTCGGTTGTTTTTATGTGCTATATAAATAAAATTGACATTGACATTGACATTGAAATATCTCACAGGCCAAAGGTGCCGGATATACATTTAATTAAATTCAACAAAACGACACTTTCAGCTTGAGTTTCATGTTGTTTCTATTAAAACTGAAAAGCAAACTTATTAATAATGCTTGTTATTTATTTTTCCCGCTTGTGATTTTTTATCAGTAATGCCAACTTTTCTGATTTAAAGCTGTAAAGATCTAAATAACTTAGATCCAAATTAATCTAAATTATAAATTAACTTACAGGTTGAGCCACAATGAGGCTCAGGAGGCATCCGAGAACAAGAGTGACCTTCAGCATGGCTGCACTGATCACTGTTGGAACAGAAAGAAAATGTTGTTTTTTCAAATGAACAATTTATAAAGCCCACCATAAATTCATGTATTTACCTTCAAGTGTTCACTGCTTCAGTAAAGTTTCTCGCAGATGGAGAGTTTGTTGAGATGTGTTGTCGAACGTTGAACTCCTCCTTTATATAGAACTTGGAGACGAGTTGTTGAGAAACTGCACTGATTTCAAAATGCTCCACCTTCACCTTTCAACATGTTACTAAAGGCCAGGAATGTTCAGAGAATGAGCCCACGCCTAAACAAGATTATTGCAATAAATATTAAGCTATTTATGTAGAACAGCTTCAAAATTCACTCAAATGTAAATATCAACTCACGTCATCAAATTGTTAAAATGATAAAAGTCATGGGTTTATGTTCCAGTTATTACACACTGAGTGAACTGGCACAAATACAGACAACACCCAAAGACCTTTACATTTCTGCCCATTGTTCAGATTCAGATTCAGATTCAGTTTATTATTGCCATTGTCAATGAACAGGATTCACAGACTAGGAATTTGCTTCGGCATAATGGTGCATAAAATATAGAAACATAAAACATAAAAAAACATAAACCATAAAACATCAATACAATATTCAGTGAACAAAACCTACTAAGAAACAGCGCAATTAGAGTGGTGCAATCAAAATACAGTGATACAGTGATTCCCAATCAAAATACAAAATACAGCGACCAAGGCAAGTTATGGGGTAACATGGTTATGAGTGTTCAAAAGTCTGACAGCAGAGGGGAAGAAACTGTTTTTATGGCGGGAGGTTCTGGTCCCAATTGACCGAAGCCTCCTGCCTGAGGGGAGTCGTTCGAACAGACCGTATGCAGGGTGAGAAGGGTCAGCTGTGATCCGACCTGCTCGCCTCACAGTCCTGGAGACGTACAGGTCATGGAGAGATGGGAGACTACAGCCGATTACCTTCTCAGCAGAGCGCACAATGCGCTGCAGTCTGTGTCTGTCCCTGACAGTGGCCCCGGCGTACCACACTGTGATGGACGCGCTGAGGATGGACTCGATGATGGCCGTGTAGAACTGCACCATCAGCTTGGCCGGCAGCTTGGCCTTCCTCAGCTGTCGCAGGAAGTACATCCTCTGCTGAGCCTTTTTGATGAGGGAGCTGATGGTTGGCTCCCACTTGAGGTCCTGGGTGATGGTGGTGCCGAGGAACCGGTAGCAGTCCCCAATGATGATGGGGGTGTTGTTAAAGGTGATGGGGGGCAGAGGGGCTCTGTCTTTCCTGAAGTCCACAATCATCTCCACTGTCTTCTGGGCGTTGAGCTCCAGGTTGTTGTTGCTGCACCAGGTCACCAGCCGACCCACCTCTCTCCTGTACGCAGACTCATCATCATCCGAGATGAGCCCGATGAGGGTGGTGTCGTCCGTTGTTTTCAATAAATAATTGTTGCATTTGTGAACACAGGAGGTCTAATTACTTATACATGATGATAAATCAGGTTTACTAAGTCATGTTTTGTTGCAAGACAAAGAAAATTAATTAAAAAACCAGTTCAGAGTAGTTAACAATGTCTGACTTGGTGGCTAAGATTACCTAGTGGATAACCTAGTAGCCTTAATCTATGGTGGCCTTAACCACCATAGATTAACCTATGGTGGCCTTACCCATCATAGATTAACCTATGGTGGCCTTAACCATCATATGTTAATTTATAGTGGCCTTAACCACCATAGAATAATATATGGTGACCTTAACCGCCATAGATTCATGTATGGTGACCTAGTGGCCTTAATCTATAGTGACTTTAACCTCCATAGATTAATCTATGGTGGCCTTAACCACCATAGATTAATCTATGGTGACCTTAACTGCCATAAATAAATATATGGTGGCCTTAACCACCTTAGATTAACCTATGGTGGCCTTAACCATCATAGATTAACCTATGGTGGACTTAACCACCATATGTTAATTTATAGTGGCCTTAACCACCATAGAATAATCTATGGTGACCTTAACCGCCATAGATTGATCTATGGTGGTCTTAACCACCATAGATTAATCTATGGTGACCTTAACCGCCATAAATTAATCTATGGTGGCCTTTACCACCATAGATTAAGACCTTAACCTAGTGGCCCTATGGTGGGTAGGGCCACTATACCTTAATCTATAGTGACCTTACATAGATTAAGCTATAGTGGCCTTAACCACCATAGATTAATCTATAGTGGCCTTAACCACCATAGATTAATCTATAGTGGCCTTAACCACCACAGAATAATCTTTGGCCACCGCAGGTGCCACCCTAATCCTTTGAGGAAACTATTCTTTTAAGCAACATAAAAAAACTAAACAGCGTAGTTTTCTCAAATGAAGAGGGTGTTCGTTTACAAAAATACACAGCCACGGCCTGTGATAAATAATTACTGAATTAGTACTCAAATTCAGACTTAGGCTGAGAAGGATGACATACACAGGAAATCAGTGAAGTGAATTTATTTACAGTGCTGAGATAATGGAAGTCTGGGTTCCTGGAAGGGAAAGGGGAAATGATTAATGATGATGTTGAGGAGAATAATATTTGTAGTAAATCAATTGTATTTCTTTCTTACAAGAAGATCTTGAGGAGGCAGACTCGGAGGAGGAGGCGAGTGTCCGACAGGTGAGTATTTCCTTGTATTTTCCAAGAGTCTCTAGAAGTATTTTGCAGGTAGCAGCTGGTGGAAGAGTGTCAGGCTGGAGGACAGAATTTCACTGAGGAGGAGTCCAGTTTGGAAGAAGGGCATCAGGTTCGAGTTTCAGAGGTGAGTCACAGGTTTGCCTTGCAGACACAGATAGACACAAACTGATTAAACACTAGTTCACAAGGGATAACACTGAAATGGCTGTCTCACAGTACCAAAGGTGACGGAATGATTCAGCGACGACTGGAACCTCCTCAAAGGCCTAAATAGCAGCTGGACTCATTAACCAGATTGGAGGCAGGTGGTTACACAGGAACTCCATCTCCAGCACTCAGCAACTGCAAGGTAAGTTCTCACAAACAACACAAACCCAACATGGACTTCTTAAATTTTGACGTGGCAACCCAGTTTTGTGATAGTGAACTTTCTTATGCCTAGATGCAGCAACGCACCAAAGCACAAGTTGTTACGTCACTTGTTTTTCGAGTTGACATGCACATGGCGAACGTGGACAGATGGACAGATAGACGGATGGACGGATGGACGGATGGATGGATGGATGATGGATGGATGGGCGGAAGAAGGGTATTTCCAATTCTTGCTCTTCGGTCCACATTGGGGACAAAAACTGATAGACACGTGTGTTGAGGTGACTCCTTTCTGGATGATAAAACACACATCAAGATGAACTCAACCTGAACTTAACAACTGCTGTTTATTTATATCATTAAACTGTTTACATTGTATTACTTCATGGCCTCTGTGTGCTGTCTGCAAATGAGTTTGTTTCTGTTCAGCTCAGCCTGAAATCTTGACAGTATGTACCGACCAAAACCCAGCAGACAGAATTCCTCACTTACCTTTTCTCTCGAGCCCACGCAGATGGAGGAGAACATGTTCTGGTACGGCGGTTTCCAGATCCGACCCATGCCAGCACAAAGAATCTTCTACCAGGAGATGGAGATTCTGCCGTCTCCCCTCCTGGTCCTCGAAGAAAAAGTGGAGCGCCTGACCCGCAAGTCCAGTCCCTCCTCATCCCGGGCTCCATTCGGCTATTCGGGGTGGACATCGGGAGAGGACGCAGAACCAGAGGACGAGCTTTGCTCAATTTCTGCCCCTCAGCCTCATCGCTGCCGCTGGAGCTGCAGAAACCGAGAGCCAAGCTTCCTGAAAGAAATCCCAGCGCTCCAGTGGGGATGGGTTCTGTTGCCTCACCTCCCAGGATTCTGGTGAGGGCAGAACCCAACGCCTCACCGTCACTCCAAGTCGTTCCTGCTCAGTCCGGCGAGACCGAGTCTACTGAACCTAGTCCCGGTATATCCATGGCCCCGTTGCCTCACCTCCCAGGTTTCCGGTGATGGTGGACCTTGACCCTTCACCCCTGCATAAAGTTCCTTTAAATACTAGACCCAAGACTTCTCAGCTCCAAGCCAATGAGTTATCTCAAATAAACCAGATTTTACTAAGTCTCCTGTTCTCTGCTAAAAAATAACCCGGACTGTTTAGACACAATACTCTCACTTGCTGAGAGGTTTCTATCATCCAAACCTGGTTGATCCAGTTCCCTGAATATCAGCAGCTTCTTACTGGTACAAGAACTTTAAAAGCAGAACCTGACCTTCCGGTTCCTGCCACAGAGTCAGCTCCCGTTCCAGTCCCAGAGTCTTCAGCCACTGACTCTCTTGCTCCCCCTCCTGAGGACCCCACACCTTAGTGGCTCCCACTACCGTCTTTGGAGTCTCTACACCTCCTGCAGTCTCTGCATCATGTGAGATGATGGTGAAGATTCTCAGTCATCCAGAATATGATAAAATCAAAAAACGTTCAATACAAAAACAACTGGACTTTATTTGTAACAGAAGACATTTTGCTCTTATACGTATCATGTGAGGGCTCTGCTTAGTCTACAGGTCCAGGTCGTCTTGGGCCAACTCCTCGTCCTGATCCACCTGAAAGGGTCCTTGCCTCTACGTCTCGTTTCAGGTCCACTACCCATACCGACTCCACTACCTGTCCAAGTCCTAGCACTTTGAGATTTTTATTAATGAAAAGTACGGTATAAATTGAATTCATTATTATTATTATTATTATTATTATTACGCCCTGTCTAGATGGCCTGCCTGGTCTTTTCTGGCCTGCCAAGGTCTTCATTTCCGTCCAAGACACAGCTGCCCAAGACTCCTCAAAATCTGCAACCATGAAGTCCAAATGACTGTCAGCATGTGGTAGAGTGTCACTCTCTGGACTCAGATGTCCTTGAACCAAGACTTCACTGAAATCTTGGCTGTATGCCGAATTACCTGTCCCATAGGACAGCACAGCGTCATTGGTGTGTGAACCTTGGATCTCTACACCTTCTTCTACCTGTGGTAGGTAGTGCTCAGTGAGTGCTGAAGGTGTCAGCTCGCAGAGGAGGTTCTCGTGTTAGGCCAGAGTCTGGTCCACCTGTTGAGTCTCCTCTGTCTCACCTGTATAGGAAGATTCACTTACCAGGTTTGTGGTCTCGGTTGGGGAATCCCATGTGACCTCAGCGGTACCTGTTGTTAGACAGTCAGTGTCCTGACCTTGGGGAGGTACCTCGATTGGCAGTGGACTGCTCACTGTGGCCCACATTGTCTGATTGCCATAATTTATAATCGCTTCAAAGCGATTTATAAAATCTTGGCCAACCACAAATGGAGTCTGGAGTGAGTCAAGTTCAGACACATATACCGGGTGGTATAGTGACATTTCGCCAATCTGCATGTGAACCATGGCTATTAGGGTTGTTCTCGTCTTTGCGAGGCCCTGTTGCTCACCATAAGTGTCTTTCACAAAGGGTATTTGCCTGTCAACATCGTTAGCGGCGGTCCTTAGCTCCTCAAACAGTTCGGCTGACATGATAGACACGTCTGAGCCGCAAACCAGGAGTGCTTCTTGCGCGAGGACCCCTTCCAATGTGAGTGGCAGGTAAGCTCTCTTAGCTATCCCCCTTTTTATAAAGTTACACAGAAACCGTTTAGGTTTTTTCACACGTTTCTGTGTACGTGTGACTCTGTCTGTGTAATCTTCGTCGCTGTCAGCATCATGATGGCTGTCTGCCTCATGACCTTCAGGACGTGGATTTTCAGCAAATTGTTTGCTGTCACCATCTTTGTCAGTGTTGACATTATAGATGTCAACGGTGTGCACTGAGTTGTTGCAAAAGGCAGTGCTGCGCGTCGCCTCGTCAGGTTGAACAACGTTGTTTGTGTTATCATCAAGGACAACGTCACACGTTGTGTCAGCTTGGTCAACCACTGTAACATTCAAATCAATTGACAAACAACTTACAACCTCAGCCACTTCCGCGCGCGGAGGCGTCGTTTCCTTAATCTGGAGCTTATGTGACTCTTTGCATGTCTCGAACTGTGCAGTTCGAGGGGCAGGGGCAGGAGGGCCGCTTCTCGGGGATACAAGTCGGGACAGACCATTTCTCAAAGGGTCACGGCTCCCAGACATCAACTTCTCTCGAAGTTCACCCACTGTGAGACCTAGGTGAGAACTCTTTTGGTTCGATCTGAACCATCTTGGTTCACCTAGAGAGTGAACACCTACCTTGTGTGGTTCTTTGCTCATCTCAGGGTTTTCAACCTGAGGGGCAGGGGTAGCAGAACTCCCCGTGAACCGATCAGAGTCACCGTTCCAGCTGGACACAATCTGTGACTTGTTATCATGAAAAACCTGTTTACTTTCGCACTCTGTAGGAGAGGGAACCTCTTCCATTTTCTGCGAGTGGGATGTGACCTTTTGACCTGGACAAACCTCTGATGGAATCCTAGGTTGTATCCTTGTCTCAAAAACCCATGCAGCGTAATCTTTTATCTTTTCCATGCTGTCCTTTTTGCAATCAAACGTTAAGCGAACACATTTCATTTGGAAAGGCATGAGATGCGTAGTGAAAAGACGTTTAAACTCCTCATCTTCCTCTAAGCCAGGGACAACTTTGCCCCCGGAGTAGGCCGAGAGGAGCCTGTCGTAGAACGACAGGGACTTTCCCACGTATCCTGATGGACGTTCCATGCAGCCAAGTAATTAGCATACGATGAAGCAGATTCTCCCACTTTGCAATAAGCACGAGCAGGAAACCCAAGGCTCCCACGCACCCATCTAGGGTTGATAGAAAGGGAGGCCCCCTCAGGTGGTTCACCTGTTTGAACGTCCATCTTTGTACTGATTTTCTGTGAAAAATCAAGTAAAGTGGGTCTTATTTCACAGTGTGCAGTCTCACCATGTGATGCCTGCGGCAGTCAACATGGAGTCCAAGATGTGAAATCAAATAAAAATCAGTGATTTTTATTAATATGTCGACCTGTGACAAGGTCAAACAAAATCGGCTGTCGTTGTGAGATTTTTGTGAAAATCAAAACAAAAGATGCCTCATGTGTGTTATTTTAAACTTGCAGTTTAAAATAAACAGGGACAGACAGCTTGTTTTGCACAGAATTTATGATAAAAGTGTCAAGTTTTATCAAAATGCAGACATGTCTGTATTAAATCTGTGTAACTGTTCTGCCATCAACATTTGATTATATGTGAAAATCAAATGAAGGATGCTGTGTGTTCAACATTTCAAAATGTACACTATTCAAAAACAGGAAAGTTGAAATGCATACAGGAATACATGAACCGTATTCTTCATAACACCCAGCAGATGGGGTTACAACGCTGGATAAGTTTACCACAGCGACTGCAATTCTCTTTCTGACCGCTATAGAGGCGCTGTTGTCACCTGTGAGCGAAGCTGTGAGCCGTTGAACATTCACAGACGTCTAACAATGGATCAAAAACAGCAATCAGAAAAATCTAGAGCCTTGACGTGATCTAGATCTAGAACCCAAGTCTATAATAGACTATTCGATGTGAGTAACATCGTTCAGGACAGGTAATGTGATTTTTAAACTTTCTCTCAAAAGAAAAAGACAAGTCGTTTCCCTTAAACCAGACGCAGCATCCGACGTCAAGTGACCTGGTCACATGGCGATCGGTATTATCAGAGCAACTGACTCAATCCACCCATTAAAACCTCAAAAACACCGCGATGAAACAGTCTTTTCAGAGATAGTAACGGACAAACAAGCCTGAAGCCTGTGCACCCTGGTTTACTGAAGTCAAAAGTGACGAGGAGTGGGCTCTCCCACCCCGCAATCGTCAACACTAACAGCGTAATCGACCAATCACAGCGAAGACAGAACCGTAGTTCAAAAACCCAAGTGTTCATGGGAAATGTAGTCTCCTAAACCTAACGCCACCCACGTGTGACGTGCCGTTCGAGCGTTGCGTTCACGGACCTGCGGTCGCCGAACGTTAGCGTGGAACGGACTTTTCAACGTTCTAAAACAGTCATAAATATCGCAAAACATCGCAGTTAAACCAGTCTTCGACGATATCACGTGCATAGAACCCAAACAAAACAGATAAACTGTCAGAAAAGTGTGCAAAAATGAATCTGACAACCACAGTCTACAGAACCAACTTTTTTGAACACGACACACAATGGACCAATCACAGCGCTTTAAGCAGCCATTTTGCCTCTCGGTACCGCTTTAGCTCGACCCAAAGTTCTGGACACTATTTCACAAAATAAACGTATAATACACCACAGAAAATACTGCTAACGAGCCCAACCACATTCAGGCTAACTCCCACGCCTCCCAAAGAAGGAAGCACGCTAACTGTTGACAACAACGGACATTACGTCTATCGGAACCGTGCGGTCCAAAACTGAATGGGTCCAGTCGAACCTCAGCCAACAATAGGGATGGGAACCGAGAACCGGTTCTGTTAGAGAACCGGTTCTTAAAAGTCCAATTCCATGGAATTGTAGGTTGCATGTCTTAACGATTCAGCTTATCGGTTCTGCAGACCGCCATTTTGAAGAGGGCAGATGGAGAAATACTTTTTTAAATCCAACAGATTTGACCATTTGAACTGGTTAAGCTCAGAAAAACCTTGTGATATAAAGTCAGTGACTTTATAGCACAAGGTTTTTCTGAGCTTAACCGGTTCAAATGGTCAAATCTGCTGGATTAAAAACATTATTTCACCTGTTGCCCTCTTCAAAATGGCGGCCGCCATTTTGAAGAGTACAAATGGCGAAATAAACCCAAAATACATAAAATTAACGACTCACCGTCGAGTGGTCGACACAAAACACACAATAGAATCCTCCGGCCGCGTTAATTTGGCTTGAAACTGCGGGGTTTTCTGCGGATTTATCCAAGTAACGTTAGCACCGAGTTCTTCTTCTTCTTCTTCTTTTAGTTTAATGGCGGATTGCAAACAGCGTTCAGGTGCATACCGCCACCTACTGAGCAAGAGTGTGTAGCTCATGGCCTCCTATTCCTATATTCTACTTTTAATATTAATGTTATGTAGATAAATCAACAACTCTTTTCTAACATCTTTTATTTTATCTTTATCCCCTTCAGTCCCTAATATTCCTTCCAAACTCCAAACTCTCCCTGCCTCTTTGACTTTTCTTTTCAATCTGTCCTTTTCATTTGTATATTTAATGCACTCCATCAGTACATGTTCTACACTTTCTGTGTTCCCACATTCCGGTAAGTAAATATTTAAATGATAAATATCAAATTGTAAGTTGTCAGTTTAACAAGTTCAGTTCTGTTTCTGTTTCTATTCTTTT
>JBBPBX010002603.1:69919-89269 GCA_038048925.1 Garcialebias charrua
TATATATATATATATATATTTTTTTTTTAAATAAATAGATGTACAGTAATGTACAGTTACCAAGCACTTAGCCTATCCTAACACAGTTTTTAAAGATGAAGGAATGAGTTGAATTGTCTCTCTTTCACATAATGGGAGCTAGCTCCCTTTATGTGAATGGAGTCTGCTAGGGAGGAGGGAGACAATTCAAATCACTCCTTAACTATGTTAGGATAGGCTAAGTGCTTGGTAACTGTACAGTACTGTACATTTATTTATTAATTATTACAAATATATATATTTTTATTTTTTATAAATAAATAGATGGCAGCACGGTGGCGCAACTGGTAGAGCTGCTGCCTCTCAGCGAGAAGGTCCAAGGTTCAAATCCCGGTCCGGGGGCCTTTCTGGGTGGAGTTTGCATGTTCTCTCCGTGCATGCGTGGGTTTTCTCCGGGTGCTCCGGTTTCCTCCCACAGTCCAAAAACATGCATGTTAGGTTGATTGGTAACTCTAAAATTGACCCTGGGTGTGAGTGAAACAGGTCCCTCTTGTAAATGAGTCCCCGTGGCTCAACGAGGATAGCCTGTATAAATAAAGGTTGAATGAATGAATGAATGAAAAGATGTACAGTACTGTACAGTCACCAAGCACTTAGCCTATCCTAACACAGTTTTTAAAGATGGAGTGAGATGAATTGTCTCCCTTTCACATAAAGGGTAGCCTGGTTAAAACTAGGGATGCACCGATAAATCGGCCAGCCGATCGATCGGCCCCGATTTCCTTAATTTGGGGAGATCGGTGATCGGCCGATCTTTAAATGAGAAGCCGATTTTATCTACCGATCTCATCTGCCTCTGCAAAGGTCGGAAAATCATGAAAATTTAGGGTGCTTTTTGACTTTTTAACACCTGAAAATCGATATCGGCCAAAATCGGAATCGGCAGTTCAGACTTTCTAAAAATCGGTGATCGGTGATCGGCCAGAAAATTGAAATCGGTGCACCCCTAGTTAAAACCAGACCCTTGTCCTTCACTTTGCTTCGTACTAGGAGTGAAGGGAAATGAGAATTGAGCGGAGCTGCGTAGGAATGGCGAGGGCCGGGCTACATAAAGGGAGCTAGCTCCCTTTATCTGAATGGAGCCTGCTAGGGAGGAGGGAGACAATTCAACTCACTCCTTAACTATGTTAGGATAGGCTAAGTGCTTGGTGACTGTACAGTAGTACATTTATCTATTTATATATATATTTTTTAATGAATAGATAAATGTACAGCACTGTACAGTCACCAAGCACTTAGCCTATCCTAACACAGTTTTTAAAGATGAAGGAATGAGTTGAATTGTCTCCCTTTCACATTAAGGGAGCTAGCTCCCTTTATGTGAATGGAGCCTGCTAGGGAGGAGGGAGACAATTCAACTCACTCCTTAACTATGTTAGGATAGGCTAATGGTGGATCCAGACCGAACGCGTTTTCAACTGCAGGAGCGTCCGGTTTACATGCAAAGTCAATGGGGGACGCGCCTCCAGGCGCGTTTTGGCGTCGGGCGTCACGTCACGTGCGTGTTGAGCGTGCTGGAAAGCGTTTTTTCGTGCACGTGAACCCGCGTCAGCCTCCAAAGCACGCCTCCAACATGCTGAAGATTTCGCCGTTCAACGCTTTGTCAACCAATCAGGGAGAGTCGGGGAGGAGAGAGAGGGGAGTCAGCTATGTGACAAGGTAACGAGGGGACGGCTGTTGCGCAACTATGTGACGTATTGTTTGTGGGACACAGAAAAAACCCGCAAAGTCGTGTACTATGGAAGAGAAACTCATTGTAGCTGTGTGTTCGCGACAAGTCCTTCACGACCAGTCAAGTCTGCTCTACAGGGACAGAGATAAAAAAACTCCTCGCCTGGCGGAGTGCAGTGAGGAACTCGGTATACCGGTAAGCTCCTCCCACACCCCCCACCACCACACCGCCGCAGTTTTCGTTCTGGTCTGGACACCACTGTGGGTCCAGTGCATCCACTTGCGTGCGTGTCGAGCTTTTTTGAAGTTGAAACGCTGTTCGGTCTGGATGTACCATATGTGCTTGGTAACTGTACAGTACTGTACATTTGCGCAAATAAAAGTAAATGGAAGTGGAAAGGGAGCTATCTATTTAGGTTCCCAGGTTGGTTTGAACAGCTTAACGAAAATGATCAACATGATCCCTATTTTCTGTAATTGTTTGTTTTATATATATATTTCTGTTCTGAATGTATGTAAAATTAAGTGAATATAATTTACACTTACAGTTCCGTAATAATTTTGGCCATCTGCACGCTCACTTAAAAGTATTTGATCAAACAAAAACTATTTCAGTTGCCTTTAAGGAACATGCCTGCAAGTCTGAACTCAGGGTTAAGTTTAGTCTGTTCAGTCTCTCCGTTCAGCCATTTCATTGGTGAATTCCTTGAATAGGCGGGGCCAAAATAAAAATAAGGAAGTGAAAACGCGGGACATTTATTTTCATTCGTGTTTCGTACTCCCCCCTCACACAAGAAGCTATGGGAAATGCACGGAAACGTAAAGGTGAAGTCTCCCACAGGTTTGTGCTGTTACAATCTTTTCTTTATATTTTTAGAAGGGGGGTGCGCTTGTAAGCCCAATTAGGGTTTTCATGACCTCTCCTGCACATTTCTTTTAACTTTTCTTTTATGTGTGTTGTTTCTTTTTGTGCAAACAATAAACAAACAAACAAAACAATCAGTAAAATATAACAATTGCTTTCCTGGGGCGCTGCTGTGCACCGACTATAGGACGTGTTTTGCTGGAGCTCCGATGGGATATGAGTTTTAATGTACATTTTTGCACCTCTTTACACACTTTTAATGGAACAGACTGGACTACTATTGAATGAAAATACATATCTGATGTGCAACTTGTAAGTACCGGAGTTAAACATGGGGAAAAATGACAAGGCTACTCGCAGCTAGGCTGACCACGAGGCTCCAGCTGAACCAGATGCTAATAGCACACTGCTGAACGACTCAAGAAGCCCCCAGTATAGCTCTGCGTACGTCCATACCAGAGGTACAAGCGTACCCCCGCAGGGCATGATGTACACGCAACAAATTTTTGGCTCCCCCATAGCGCTATGGCAATCCCTTTTAACATTAAATCGTGAAGTCTGACTATCCGTAATTGCATTCTAGATATCTAAAAATGAGTTTTGACTATAGAGCTTGGAATCGTGACGTCAGCGGACCGGGATCGCGCAAAGCATCCCGGGACTTTAGGACAAGGAGTCTGACGTGACCGGGGTTTGCGTTAGTTTTAGTGTGTTATCCTACGTGAAATACGCTGAAATGGTGACTACTTGTTGTGTTGTAAACTGTCACAATCGTTCTCACGATCGCAGGGGGAGCCGTATTGCAAATGGAGTCCGTTTTTTCATCTTTCCGGCATGAAAACAACACAGAGGAACACAGGTTGCTGAGCTAACAGAGACATGGTGACATGACCTGTTAAACGAACAAACATCACTTTCAGGAGTATTTCCAGACACATGTTTGTGTGTTCGAAGCATTTCCACACAGGTAAGGTTTAAATAAATAATATTACACTTATTAACTGCTCATATGTAACACAGGATCGTTTACAAACAGCTAGCTGGCTGGCTAGCTAGATCATCTAATCAAGTTCTTTTATCTCTTCTTAGGCAAGCCAGCGTATGAATTCCTACATTGTGATCCTGACTGGGTACCCTCTTTACATCTCGGGCACACCGAAGTCAAAACAATGAACACTGCCCGATTTGCCCGTCGGACCAAGAGACACCAGTCAACCACAGAGGTCAACACTGCACCTGCCACACCACCAGATCTGCGTAGCCAGACATCAGAGATGGATGAAACTGCTCCTCCAGGTGTAGCTGCTCAGAGTTTTTCTGAGGATGAAACAGCCCAGGGGTCCGACGTGGTTCAAGGTGTACAGAGGTCCGAGGTGGATGAAACCGGCGCGGGGTCAAAGGGTGATGAAGCTGCACTAAAGGACAGTGCTGAAACACTGCAGGAATGTGGACTGTGTGTCCTCAGAGGTGCTGAAATTAATCGCTTGCTGGAGGAAAACAGGATCCTGAAGGAAGAGCTGTCCCAAAAGAAAATGAATGAGCAATTCTTAAAAGATGATGCAATTGTGAAGTATTACACTGGGCTTCCATGTTTGGCTGTTGTGATGGGTGTGCTGGCTCAGCTGCTCCACAGCCTGGAAGAAATCTTTCACATTTTCAGATGCTCCTTCTAACTTTAATGCGCTTGAGGCTTAATCTGCCAATCCAGCACATTGCACACCTGTTCTGCATCAACCGAAAGCTTGTGTCCACCACATTTAGAAAGACTATAGGTGTAATGTTTACACACCTCAGCCCTTTGGTGCACTGGCCAGAGAGACATTGTTTGCAAGGCCCCAGTGTTGTTTTGAAAATATGAATTATTATCTGTGTGAACATTGACTGATGAACTGAACGTGAAAATGTATCTACTTTTGCCCAAGTGTTACTTCGATGCTGCATGCTGTAAATAAATGATTGCAGATTAATTCAGTTTGTAGTCTCTTGTGAAATAATGTTGAACATGTCTAAGTTACAGTAACACAACAGATCAACCGAGTTTACGATTATCCGTCACCACATGGGTAAAATATGTGACATTTGTAGTGTTAACAAGAATAAATACAGTTCAAATACAATAAACACAGAAAATGAAAACTTCTTGCAGATATACCCTGATGCATGCTCAATAATCCAGGTAGAAAAATCTAAAAAAGCTAAGTCTGGTCCTCTGGACATTCATGTCCAGAGGACCAGACTTAGCTTTTTTAGATTTTTGCAGATATATTTCACATTAACAATGTGCTAAAATTACATGTTAAGGTGCAATTTTATCTGATATTTGCACAACAAAGTGAGTTTTAGAAAATGTAAGCATGCTTTGCAACTAATGAGAACTAGGACCAATGAAATATCAAACAAAAATTTTGAGAATAAATTCTGATTCCCGAACCACTGAGCCAGAATAAAAAACAAATTAGCAATAGTACCTTTGCTTATTCATCATCATCAACTTTATTCAACAGACTTGTGGTCCACAAAATTAAACATAACACACACAACACATACAGAAAGAATAAATTGTAATTGTAAATTGTAAAGTTCTGGTAAACACACCTTCAAAAAAAACTCCTGTGATTTTGTCAAAAGGGTGGTCCAGAAGGTCACATCGGGAAATACTCGTACAACAACACAGTCTTTCTGTGACCACACCACAAAGTCACAAAAAGCTGACTTGGTCACAAACATCTGCATTTGTACCTGCCTGTAGTATTTGTGTGTTAGCTTCAAGTTTAATTTCCCATCACTTTGATAAAGACAAAAGTTGCTGTCATCTGCACAGGCCTGCATGATGAAGTTGTCGCGGTGCTTAAATGGGCATTTTATTTCCAGACATCCTTTCTCACAACATGAGCAGTGGATGATGCCATCTGGAGATGCACCAACCTCTGGAAATTCTGGATTTATTATAAATCCATTTTTCTAGGTTGAAGGTGTCATGCTGCGATGCTGACAGTTTGACATACGTTTCCCTTGCTTGCTCTTCATGATCGACCCCCCATTTCATGGCAGCTGTGCTTGTTGTTTTTCTGGGGTAGCACACATTGCGCACAGATGACAGAGCTGGTCTGGTGACACTGGAGGACATAACAGCAGAGGCATTAGACTGTGCACAGTCTACTTGTCCCGTGGAACGTAGAATCACCCATGGTTGGAGTGGTGCTTCATTCAGGCGCTGAGAGTGCAGAACCTAGGGGGAAAAATAGAAAATTTCTGCTACATTAATCAACATAAAATTGTAAAATCCATTACCTTCACATCACTACTTTTTCCATAGGTTAGGTTACAAATACAGTATATTCTAAAAACCTAATAAAACTTATGGTAAATAGCCTGTTCTAAAGTAGCAGAAAAGGTATAAATTAATATTACATTGGATGGATGGATGAATGTGTGGATGGATGGATGAATGTGTGGATGGATGGATGAATGTGTGGATGGATGGATGAATGTGTGGATGGATGGATGAATGTGTGGATGGATGGATGGCTGGATGAATGTGTGGATGGATGGATGAATGTTTATGTTTATGTTTGTTTATGTTTATTAAATTTGTTCATTTTTTTTTACAAAAGAAACAATACAAGGCAATCTCATAATGATAGTGTACAAAATGTAAAAAAATGAAAGGTGGCAGAAAGAAGAATAAATCTTATTATATCTGCCCCTTATCTCCAACAATCAGATTAAACAACAGTAGTCAAACCATGTAAACAATAATAATCTTCAACCAACTTTTTCCAACAGTCAGGTTAAACAATAATATTCTTCAACCAACAGTACAAAATTACTAACTCTTTTTAATTTTCTAACTAACAGTACAAAATGACTAACTCTTTCTAATTTTCTAACTAATACAATACACATTACGTTATTTCACATATATTTTTTTAACACATTTGTTTTGATCATTTTTTTAAATGTAAACATTGACTTGGCATTTTTAACTACATTCTCCAAGCCATTCCATAATCTAATTCCCTGGATTGAGGTAGAACGTCCCTTCAAACTGGTTCTGAATTGTGGTTTTACAAACAACTCTGTTCCCTTAAGATTATAACAACTTTGTCTTTTAACAAAGTGCATTTGGATATTTAAAGGTAATGCATTATTTTGAGCTCTATACATAACTGATAAAATATTATAGTCTACCAAATCATGGAACTTCAATAATTTTAGTTGATAAAATAATGTACTTGATGGATGACGGTAATGCTTTCTAGTGATAATTCTTACAGCTCTTTTCTGTAATACAAAAATAGGCTTTGTGATTGTTTTACACGCTTTCCCCCAAACATCAATACAATAGATTAAGTGTGGAACAATGATTGTGTTATACAACAAATACAGAGCTTTATCATTCAATAGGTCTCTGACTTTGTACAGTACTGCTATCGATCTAGCTATTTTTATTCTTACAGAATTTATGTGTTGTTTCCATGTCAGTTTGTCATCAATGATAACACCCAAAAACTTCACCTCATTCACTCTACAAATCTCAACATCCTCAATTTTGAGTGGAACATCAACAGTTTTCTTTTTATTACCGAATATCATGTAATTAGTTTTTTCTAGATTTAATGATAATTTATTTATTTTAAACCAAGTTTGTATCTTGACAAATTCTGTCTTTATCAATTCTAACATTTGTTCTATATCTTCACCTGAACAGAAAAAAGTGGTATCATCAGCGAAAAGTACACATTTAAGGAGTCCTGACACATTTACCAAGTCATTCACATATAAAATAAAAAGCTTTGGTCCAAGTACAGAGCCTTGGGGAACTCCACATGTGATATTACAGAGGTCAGATCTTACATCATTTATTTGTACAAATTGTTTCCTATTTTTTAAGTAGCTAGATACCCACTGTAATGCTGGTCCTCTAATACCATATTTGTTCAGTTTTTCAAGGAGAATGGTGTGATCAATAGTATCGAATGCTTTTTTTAAATCAACAAAAATACTGATACAATGTTGTTTTTGATCGACAGCAGTAGTTATTTGTTCCATTAGTTCCATGAGAGCCATTGATGTAGAGTTTTTTGATCTAAACCCATACTGACTGTTGCTTAGAATATTTTGTTTATCTATAAATTGGTCTAGTCTGTTCACAAATAGTTTTTCAAGAATTTTTGAAAACTGTGGTAACAAGGATATAGGTCTATAATTGTTGAATACACATTTATCACCATTTTTAAAAAGAGGAACGACCTTAGCTACTTTCATATTATCTGGAAAAATTCCTAAAATTCCTAAAATTCCTTTTTTAATGTGTGGATGGATGGATGAATGTGTGGATGGATGTGCAGATGGGTGGGTTAGAACCCATTAGAACAATTTAAAAACTTTGTGGACATCTGTTTTGTAAACAAACCTCCTCCTCAACAAAATCATTACCAATTTTGGAACAAGGGCAGATAAAATAATGTTCTTCATGGCAGCTTATCTTTTTAAGGGGTCACTAGAAAAACTCGGGGTGATTTACTTTGATCCGTTTTTCTAAAAATTGTCTCAAAACGCATCGACAAAAATTAAAAACTCATCACAGCAGTTTGAGAAGAAAATGGCAGCAGCTGCGACATGTCAACGTCCCTGTGTGTTCACCTACCTTCGTGAGAACAACAGTTTTTTGGTCGTTGACTTGAGAAATCTGCAGGTCCTGCACCCATCCATTTGTGAACTGAAGATGACTTTCCAGAGATTTATAATTCCTGAACTGCTCACATGTGTAGGCACTCAGACCGCACACAAGGTAGCTCATGTCGGGAGCTGCGGTAGCTCGTTGAAATCACCGGTCCACTGACTGTGCTCATCTGGATCTAGCCCAATTGAATCAATTTTAACAAGATAGCGCTGCTTCGCTTCTTTGTTAAGTTTGTCGGAGTAACGAATCTTGATCTTGAGATTCTCGCGGTCCATGTTTGTTCTTCGTGTGGTGTTTTACGCCATGTTTGTTTTGGTCAAGGATGTCCTAAAACATGGCGGCGTCGCATTCGTCGTGACGTCAGTGCCCAAGCTCTATTCGTCGGTCTATAACACACAGTTTTTTTGCTCATTTGAATGTCCTGCGTATTATACACCGAAGCGTGTTATTTATGGATTTTTTCCCATATTTTTAGACCAATTTTTGGCTCTGATTCACCGTTTTTCATTTTGGGCAAAAAATGGTGCAGTACCACTTTTGTCCGCTAGGGAGACACTTCCAGACCGTTTCTAGCTCATGTGTCCGAAAAAAGCCTCCTCTGGTCGGACTGACTCTGTCGCTGCCCGCCCCCTGCTCTGGATGTAGCTGCATTTAGCTGTGAGGTTCGCTGTTTTTGTTAGCAAGATACCGTAACTCATAAACCACACCGCAGATTTTTAAATCCAGCTGATTTGAACATTTCGTGAATTGGTTAAGCTCAGGAACCCTTGTGCTATAATGTCAGCTAAGAAATATATATTTTTAAGCGTTTATTTAGCTAAATTAAAAGAAATAAAGCGTCCCACCCGCTTGCATGCAAATCGGCGAACTACTTTTTAGAATCCAGCTGATTTGAACATTTCGTGAATTGGTTAAGCTCAGGAACCCTTGTGCTATTATGTCAGCTAAGAAATATTTTTTAAGGGTTTATTTAGTCAGAGTCAGAGAGTCTTTATTGTCATTTGCACCGCATGTGGTACATGTGATGAAAACGAGATTATGTACACGGGGTCCCAGTTACATCCAACAACAAATGCAAGAGAAAAACAGTAATAACATCTAGAACTAACTAAGAAAAACATCAACTAGTAATACACTAAGCTTAATATAGTGGGAATAAACAGCAGCACGAACATGAGTTTGTATGAGCAGATGATCACAGATGAACACAGCGACAAGAAAACAGATCAGCATCAGTATGATGTGATATTTTGCAGTGTTTATATATATATTTTTATTTATTTATTTATTCATGAGTCTAACAGCCTCAGGGTAGAAGCTGTTCCTCAGTCTAGTGGTTCTACACTTGATGCTCCTCAACCTCCGTCCTGAGGGGAGTGGGGCAAAGAGTGAGTGTGCTGGATGAGTGAGGTCTTTCATGATGCAGGTCGCTCTTTTTCTGCATCTTTTTCTTCATCTATTTAGCTAAATTAAAAAGAAATAAAGCGTCCCACCCGCCTGCATGCAAATCGGCAAACTACTTTTTAAAATCCAGCTGATTTGAACATTTCGTGAAACTGTTAAGCTCAGGAACCCTTGTGCTATAATGTCAGCTAAGAAATATATTTTTTCTCAGCAAAGAAATAATAGTTTTTACCGTGTTATCTTGTAAAGTCCTTCGTGCTGGCTCGCTTCTGTGGTCGCCATTTTAAGCAGGGCAAACGAGGTGCTGACGCGTCGCGTAGCGGTGACGCATAATAGATGCGTGGTAAACACCGAAGCGTATTATTTATGGATTTTTCCAAATGTATTGGCAATATTGGACAAAGCGTATTATACACAGGAGCGTGTTAAACACAGACGAATACGGTAGTCACAATTACATTTTGACTAGTCAGAATGTTAATTTAAGATATCTGTATTTACATTCTGACTAGTCAGAATAGCAATTCAAGATATCTTAAAATGAACTTTGACTAGTCAAAATGTAATTAAAGATATCTGAAATGACGTCATCCGATTCGTCATTTAAAGTGTCAAACATCCGCAATGACAATTCAAGCTATCTCAAACGTAATTATGACTACCGTATTCTCCGCTGTATAATATGCGTTTTTTTTTGCTCATTTGAATGTCCTACGTATTAAACACCGAAGCGTATGATTTATGGATTTTTTCCCATATTTTTAGACCCATTTTTCGCTCTGATTCGCCGTTTTACATTTTGGGCAAAAATGGTGCAGTACCAGTTTCGGCCGCTATGGGCGCTCTGGGCAGCAACAGAGGACTCAGAGTGAAGGGGAAGAGGGCTACTTCCAGACGTTTCTAGCTAATCATGTGTTCGAAAAAAGCCTCCTTTGGTCGGACTGACTCTGTCGCTGCTCGCCCGCTGTGGATATAGTTGTTTTTGTTAGCAAGATACTGTAATAAACCACACCGCAGATTTTTAAATCCAGCTGATTTCACATTTGGTTGAGCTCAGGGGACTGTCTACGGTACTATAAAGTCAGATAAGAAATATATTTTTTAAGCGTTTATTTAGCTAAATTTAAAGAAACAAAGCGTCCGGTCTGACCCGGACCGCCTGCCTAAAATTCGGCGAACTTTTTTTATTTTAATCCAGCTGATTTGAACATTTCGTTAAACTCAGGAGTACGTCTACTATAAAGTCAGCTAAGAAATATATTTTTTAAGCGTTTATTTAGCTAAATTTAAAGAAACAAAGCGTCCGGTCCGACCCGGACCGCCTGCCTAAAATTCGGCGAACTTTTTTTTTTTTAATCCAGCTGATTTGAACATTTCGTTAAACTCAGGAGTACGTCTACTATAAAGTCAGCTAAGAAATATATTTTTTCTCGCAAAGAAATAATTGTTTTTACCGTGTTTCTTTGTGAAGTTCTTCGTACTGGCTTGCTTCTGTCGCCGCCATCTTGATCAGGACAAAGCTGACGCGTCGCGTGGCGATGACGCGTATTACCGAAGCGTATTATGTACATTTTTTTCTTGTTTATTGTTAATAATTTGACAAAGCGTATTAAACACCGGAGCGTATAATCTTCCGGCGTTTACGGTAGTCATAATGACATTTTTAGATATCTTTATTAAGAAATTACGCGTAGGACCCGCGGCTGCCACTTAGCTGTTCAAACAGATGCCTGCACACTTTTGGGTGGCGCTAGCTGTTCTGGACTAAATTGTCAGAAAATGTCACAAGTGTTAGCATTAGACAGTGAGGAAAATGGCTCATCTGAAAATGGTTGATGAAAATGGTTTCATCTGTTGTTTTAGTTCAGTTCGTGGTTGTTCTTGTGGGGCAAGAAAACAACTTTGTCTGTCCTACCATGCTTTACTACAGCCTGCTCAAGTCACTGTAATTAGTCAGTGTCTTACCTGAGAGAAGATTGGCTGGGGGAGTCCAGAGGACCTGACTTAACTTTTTTAGATTTTTCTACCTGGATTATTGAGCATGCATCAGGAAAACACATTTATTTCTGTTTACTTAATTTCATATTTATGTTCCAGGTTGAAGGCATTTCAGTCTTGTGTAGGTTCTGTTCCACTCATATCTCGTGCATCATCACAGCTTGTGGGTGAATTTCTGCTCTTGTTGCATTGAGCCATCATTACCGGTAAATCTTTTAGTTGACTGACCACTGGAAAGCCTCAGCCTTGGCTGAATATTTAAAAATCATTATTGCCTCCATTAGAATTAGTTTTTAACTTGGTGTTAATATATTGTATGTTGGAACAGTCTCCTGTTTACTTGTAAACAAACCCAAGTGCCTTTTCTGTGTATAAATTATGTCCTTGGGTGAAAATCCTAAGGGGCCGTTGAAGTAAGTTTATAAAATAAAAATCAACATCCAAGCTTGTCACATGTATGTAAACTGTTCTAGTGGTATGTAATTTATTATTTAAAAGTTTTGAATTATTTTAAACATTCTTCAATTAAAACACACTTGAGCAGCATACGTTTTTTTTAATTATTATTTGTGGATTGATTGAGTTGAATTGCAAGGAAAACGAGTATAATTTACAACAAATCTAGTAAACAAGAACTTTAAAATTTACATTGACATTACATTTTTTACATTGACATTCATAGTTAATTAAATAAAACTTTTGGGTGTCATTATTGATGAGAAGCTGACATGGAAATCTCATGGAAATTACTTAAGAATAAAAATAACAAAATCAATTGCATTACTGTATAAAGTAAAATAGTTTTTGAATGACAACATTTTGAATATATTGTATAATGTAATGATTGTTATTTAATCTGTTGTATTGAAGTTTGGGGAAAAGCATGCAAAACTATTACAAACCCTGTTTTTATTTTACAAAAAAGAGCTATAAGAATTATTAGTAGGAACGTGCTATGGTCACACAAAAAAATATATTTCATCAATTGAAATTATTAAAATTTTATGATTTGGTTGAACAAAGTAATTTACAAGTCATGTATAGAACTAAAACAAATATTACCCCCAAATATTCAATTAAAATTTGTTAAAGTTATTAAACCCTGAAGGGAATGTTTGTAAAATCTTCATTTAGAACTACAGTAGTAAGGAGCTGAGTTGTAAATCAGGAAACAGGATTGTGTTGACTTGATATCACCATAAACATTTCTAAAACTATTGTATATGTTTTAAAAGATGATTAAATCAAAGTTGTTGGGAAGGTGTGGTGCAGGTTGTTGTGTTTGTAGTTATTTTGTATTTTTTAAACAAGGGAGAGATATTATAACACTATTTTCGTCTTTCTGCACCTTTTCATTCAGTGTTTTTTTTTCCTGATGAATTTTATATAAAAAAATAATAAAAAAAAACATTCAGCGCTGGGGTTGTTTGTTTGTTTCAGTATGTCGTAGTTTCAGGGAAACGTTGGCTCAAACTTTATTGTTCTTCATCTTCTGACTCTCATCATATTCTATCGAGTGGAAACTCTTCAGATTAAACAAGTTAGATGTTTCCACCGCTAGTTAGAACGACTCTCCGTCACGTTTTGCAGCATAAAGAGACCTCGCTCCAGCAGAAGAAGCCTGCAGTTGAACAAAACCGAACTACGTCCACACCGACGAATTAGTCTTTCCTCTCATCAGTGATGTCGTCTGCTTTCTCTTCGCTTGTGAAACTTTGTTCAGTCACATTCTGACGGTCATGAGCACTCGTTTTGAAGCGAAAACAACGCGCTTTGGAGACTAGCTTAGCTTTTAGCCTGCTACCGCTAACGCCTGCTGCTGGACTGAGCGCTGCGTAACAACGACGTCACCACGCACGTTTTGTGTCACAGCTTTTTCTGTCCGGGCGGGTTGTTGAAGCAGCCGCTTCAACACGAACAGAAAAAGAAAAACGTCAGTGAAACGTTGTAAAATCCTATCGAAATATCGAAAATATGCTTAAACTTCATATCATCGTTATTGAATAAAAGTATATCGCGATATTTATCGTTATTGAATTATTGTCCAGCACTACGTCAAAGCGAAACAATTTAAATCCAGCAGATTTGACCATTACGTGAATTTATTAAGGAACGTTAAGCCAAGACACATCTTTGCTATAATTTTCAGCAAACAAATAATTGTTTTTACTGTGTTAATCTTGTTAAAAGTCCTTCCGTGCATGCTTCTGTGGCCGCCATTTTCAGCAGGGCAAATGAGGCGCTGACGCGTCGCGTAGCAGTGACGCATAATAAATGCGACTTAAATAAAGGTGCAACATGTTTATGGATTTTTCCAATTTATTGCCAATAAATGGACACAGCGACTTATAGAAAGGTGCAAGTTATCAGGCGGAAAATACGGTAGTAATTATTAATGTTCAGATATCTGGTTTTAGTCTTATCTTTATCATGATTGTTAAATTATACTTTTTGTGTTTTATTAATATATGCACTTACTCTTTCACACACACACAGAGAGATGCACACACACGTTACACGGAGACGCACACACACACAGGCACACAGACACACTCACAGACGCACAGACAGAGACGCGTCTAATTTTAGAAATGAAGCCTCACTTTTTAAATCCAATAAAGGTCTTATTATTATTAAAGATATTGGTTGAAGCCCCACTTTTTTGTTATAACTTTAGATCTCAGCTAAAACTGCACTTATTATTAAAGGTCTTTAGAACACTTTTTTTTAATTTTGAGGTCTTGGCTCTGTTTTTTAAAAAGTCTTTAGAACCTGTTTTTTAAAGGTGTTTACAACCTGTTTTTTAAAGGTCTTTAGAACCTGTTTTTTTAAAGGTCTTTAGAACCTGTTTTTTTACTAGTATTTCTTATTATTAAACGGTCTTTAGAACCTTTTAACTGTTTAAAAACAAAGTGTTTCGCTGAACCCCTGTTTTTACTCACGACGTTGTCGTTGTCGCTTGTGTGAAATCCGGTTGGAAATCGTTGGTTAAGTATTGTAACCCCAGTTCCCTTATCAGTCAGTTCATTGCGGTGCAACATATGCCATATGGGGATTGCGCCCTTGTGCGGTTCACCTGAAGTAATTCAATCACGCCTTTTAAGGCAAGTGAGCGTCAACGTCACCAGGGGGCCCCGCCCCCTGGTATAAGAGATGGTGACGCATCACGTTTGGTCTCTTTTTGCCCTTCACCTCGCTTCACACCTGAACATCACGGACCTTGTACTGGCTGAACTGCCCGACTGGAGGTGAGCTTGCTCCCTACCGAGGGCGCCACTACGAGGGATTTCATCCGCAGAGCAGCCTCCGTTTAGCCTTGCTGCTAACTGAGCGCTTCCTCACACTTGGCGCTGCTAACGTGAGCGTCGTTGTTTCGGGCCTGTTAGCGCTACTAACTGGCTAGCTCCCCTCGGTTAGCTCGGCTAACTGGGAGCTCTCATGGACAGCGCGAGGACGACTTGTGGCTTGTTAGCGCTGCTAACGAGCGGACAACAAAGACCTTCAATCTACTCGATCACTGCTGCTAACTGGCTAGCTCCCTACGGGTAGCTCGACTAACTCGGGGCTCCCACGAACAGCGCGAGGACGACGTTGAGCTCGCCTAGCGCTGCTAACATGATTAGCGCAGCTAACGAGCGAACGACAAAGTACTTCATTTGTGAGGTATGATGAAAACTGCTTAGTCTAGCTTGCTAACTAACCTTCTTTTCTGTCTGTTTCGCTAACATGTGTAGCCGAATCGACAACAGAGTTTATCCCACGGCTTGCTAACTAAGTTTGTCTACCGATGCTGTCGCTGTTCAACGGCCTGTTTAGCACCGCTAACTGGCTCACGACGAGTACCTCCACATTTAGCCCCTGCTAACGAGGAGGCTCTTCGACCAACATAGTCCAGGAGGAGGAATTTCTGTTATTAACTGTTTAGCTTCGCTAACTGGTAGCTTCCCTACGCCTACGACAAGAGCATCGTGACGCTGAGAGCTTATCCACTCACGGGCTAAAGGAAAGCTCTCAGACATTAACCACGTCTGAGTTCAAGGAACCCCGAGGGAATGGACAAGGGCGAGCAGATAGAATCTCCTCCAAACAAAGAGAAGTTAACTACTACCCCTGACCAAACCTCCGACAACGGAGCGAGGTGTCGAAGAGGGAGCAAAGGACTTTTCACAAGAAGCTGCAACGGTGCCTGTCGAAGCGGACGGCTCCACTCCAGCTCTGTTTGACTTGTGCCGCGGAACGGCTGAGTCTCTCGAGGTGCCGTGGCCTGCACCCCCACGACAACAACAGTCAAGGTTGGTGGGAAATTGTTTCCTCCCGAGGCAACAAACCTCGGTGAGGCACGACATGCCGGTGTTCCCAGACTTTTTATCTGAGTTCACGCGGTCAGGGTCGGCACCCAGGTTAGCCACTGTCCCTCCCCTTCTCCCAGTTCCGGACTTGGAGAGCAGGGAGCCGATGGGTCTGCCTCACATCCAAGACTTCAGCCACCAAGCCCTACCCAGCAAACAACGTCATTTTCATTAGTGCAGCTAGAAAAGACCTAGTGCGCACAGTGCCTTGCATGCTCCACACGGCCTCGATGCTGCAGGCGTACCAGGCAGAAAAGCTGCAGGAACTGCAGGAGGCCACCATCAAAAAGGAAAAGATTACAGAGTCGCTGGAAGAGGCCCGCAGGACGACATACTTTGTTGTCTACCTGTCGGGCGCAGCAGCAATCGCTCCGGGTAAAAGCATGGCTGAAGCGGTTGTCGCACCGCGACACTGGTGACCATCATCCTCACCGATCAGAGCATTTCCACCCACTGGGAAAAAGGAAAGCCGCACATATTCAAACCACTTCAGAGACCAAGAGACCTTGGTGGAAGGAACAAATATGTTTGTCAATACACAAAGACATGTTCCCCTGTTTGTGCAATAAAAACAAAATGTTGTTTTCAAGCACCAATAAAACCACATAGTGTTTTATAGTTTCTGTGCAAAATCAGAATTAAAGGGGCAATTCACCCCTTTTTCCTGAGGCAACCACACCAGACAGGTCAACCCAGAACTTCTTCCGCGGTACGTGAGAGAAAGCAGAAGTCAGCTTGATCCAGAGCTGTTCCTGCACCATTTCAGGCACTTTCACCCATCGGGAAAAAAGAAAGGCTGAACTTTTACCACCAGTATCTGTGTTAAAGAAACCCCGATTAACTGGTCCAGAACTTTTAAATGCACAAAAACAATCAAATGTTTGTGTAATAAAGAGAAATTGTTGTTTGCACACGACAATAAAGTCTCAAGCTGCCCAAAATGTTCTGTGTCCTGACTCGGCATTAAAGGAAAACCCCACCATTTTTTTAATGCAAACGGAGTCAATGGTTACGTCTCAATTCAGGGGCTGCGTCCTCATGAGGACCCAGCCTAGCTGGGCCGAGTAGGCCACGCACTCACAAGACCAGGTGGGCTGAGCGAAACTGCTGAAATGGGACGGTCTAGCCTTCAGGTTTGCCGGCCTTGAAGTGGGTGGGGCGTTCTCTTGAAGTGGGTGGGAAGTTCTTGTGTGCGCGCTTGGTGTGTGTGGAAAGAGAAGGGACGCCGCTAAAATATATTAGTTAGCTGAATACATGTATATATATTAGTGTTTCTGAGTTTACTGTTTGTTAAGAACTGATTACAAATCAGCTTATAAGGGGCGATCTGTTAAAACCCAGAGTGGACCTATGAAAAGCAAGTTGTCCAGTAGCTCAATTGGTTAATCAACCTGCGGTTGGCGCAGAGATACTTTTCTCGAAGCTGGTTCGAATCTCACTCGGTACGGTTAAAACTTATTTTACGTTTGTCTTTTATTGGATAAAAAAATGAGGACTGAGATTAAAAGGAAGGAGTTTGTGAAACTCCTTCTTTTTTTATCCAATAAAAGACAAACGTAAAATAAGTTTTAACCGTACCGAGTGAGATTCGAACCAGCTTCGAGAAAAGTATCTCTGCGCCAACCGCAGGTTGATTAACCAATTGAGCTACTGGACAACTTGCATTTCGTAGGTCCACTCTGGGTTTTAAAAGATTGCCCCTCAGAAAATCCTTGCTACGCACGTGTAAAATAATCTGATTTGTAATCAGTTCTTCAAAAACAGTAAACTCAGAAACACTAATATACTGTATATTCAGCTAACACATTTTTTTTAGTCATTTCTGTAGTAAAATTTTAATGAGATATATTCGAGCTGAGGTTGTTTGAGATGACTAAATAAAGGTTGAATGAATATTCGCGCTGAGGTTGTTGTCAGAACGAGCTGATGACTCAACAACACGCAGCAGCCCCGACCCTGCACGCAGAAAGTCCCCCCCCCCCGCAAAATCTCTGCTGGCGCTATGAATTCTGGGATAGCCTCCGTCTTGAAGGTTCCACGGATGCATCCTTCGATTTCGGCAGGAAGTAGGCCGCATTCCTCGGCCGCATGAGGAGGAGTCTTCGAATTGGGACAGTCCTCCGCGCGGGGCAATGACGTATGCGGCCGACAAATGCGCACTCATGAGGATGCAGCCCCTGAATTGAGACACAGCCAATAAAGAGCGCTGGGAGCTATCTCACACAGTCGGCCAACCCCTCTCTAATAAGGCCCTGTTTACACAGACACTGTGTGGGGGAAACGGAACTTATGGGCATGTTAATTAGTTTAAAAGTTTTGCGTTGACACGGATCTGCTCGAATCTCCCCCCTCCCTCATGCCCCCCCTTACACCCACTGCGCATGCGTGCTGCTGAACCTTCACCCACTGCGCATGCGTGCTGCCTCACTCTGCTGGCAGTCTGCTACTTTCTTTTGTGCTAAAAGTTGAGCTAACAACAAGTTAACAATAAGTTAAAGCTGGATTTTGGATAAGAGTCGACAGATTTGACACCAAGCGGGACCTCTTCATCTAACAAGCTGCACACCAGACGCTGAGTGGACTGTGGACCAGAACCGAGTGACGATGAGGTCTGACTTTCCTCCGTGATAAACAGCTGACTTACAGCAGGTAAATCAACGTTCTTAATATAATGTTTGCTTGTGTTTACTTTGATCACACAACAACAGAGTTTTTATTTATTTATTTATTTCTGCCAGGTGGAGAAGCTATCGTTCCAACAAACAGGCAGACGGTTCGGCGGTTCTGATGGGTCCAGATGAACACACAGCAAGAGTCCAGTTCATTAACGTAGTTACAGTTCGGTTCACGTGTTTTAATAGTGTGTTCAGTTTAATTCTCAGTGTTTGTGTTGTAAACTTTGTGGTGCTGAATAAATAAATAAATAAAAAATAAACCTGGTGTCTTCATTTTCACAGCACGTTACGCACTGTTTAAAAAATGTAACGAGTCCAGATAGATACTGTAGTTCAGATAAATTTAAACATCTCCCACGCCAACATAAATACTGTTTATTATTGTTAAACTGTTATATTTTGCAGCGTGACACGTGAAATGTCAGCCTGCCCTAGACTGTCCGCGCATGCGGGCTGCGCGCATGTGGTTGACACAAAAGCTCCACGGGAGATGTTTACATTATCAGCGGGGGGTCAGCGAAAAACTTCCACCTTGAGAGCAGGGTCAGAAAAGTATCGGAGTCAAAGAGGGGGGCCAGCAGCGTCGTGTAGGCGATAAGCAAAGTCGCAAAGAGAAAGTAGCGGTTACACTCAAAATACGCGCCGTGTAAACTGGCCCTAAGA